>JANTPZ010004377.1:0-12061 GCA_025593235.1 Vachellia pachyceras
AGTGAGTATTTTTCCCCTGTAGATCACTTTATAATATTCAAATAGAAATTTGAACCACTCAATTTTGATTTTTCTAGAATTAGTTATGATTTTTCAAAGTTGGGTCAGAAATCTGGAAATTGACCAAATGAACAGTAACACGTTCTTGAAAAATTTTCAAGTTCACTTCTTTGGTCAATTTAAGTTGTCCAAGGCCCTAAAGTGGTTCAATAGTGATCTAATATGATTTATATAGGGGATTTAAGGAGTGTTACATGTACTAAGCCACAAATTGCAAACTTAGGTTGCTGTCTAACCTTGAAAATGGATCAAGAATATTAATTTTGATTTCCAAGGGTTGCATAGTGCAACCCCAGGGTCGTTCTCTCTGAAAGCAAGAAGGCGTACCAATAATTCTTAGCTTGGGTCTATGCTTGCGATGCAAATGCAATCAGGGTTTGATTCAAATTATCCTATGTATCTAAACTAATTACAAAATAACTAAATTCTTTTTGGTATTTTCTTGATTGAGAATGAAAGTAAAGGCATCTTTGAGAAAGAGAAGTGTGCGTGATTGGGCTTTATTTGTATTAGTTTTCTACTTGAATTTTCAGAGTCTTAGAGTCAATTTTAGCCCATACATGACCTTTTTGTGCTTAAATGTAGATTAGGAGTTATTGATTTGGATTGATGTGATTTTGGGCACCTATGCAATGAATAACGATTTATTGTTTCTAGATTGCATCATGAACAAATGATACTGCCCATATTTGCTATTTCATTTCAGGTACTCCTTACAAAAGGCCAAGGGAAGCAGTACAGGAAAAGTTCACTGCGGCACAATTCAACATTCACTGCTGCCAAAGTTCAAGAAGTCATGTAAGAACTCTCAGGTGAGGTTCGCCACGACGAATATCGCGCAGAACCTGACTTTTTACCTCAGAAGGAAAATAACCCGACCCGACTTGATGGATCCGACCCAGGACGGTTTATTATGCTGAATTAGGGTATTTTCGAAGAGAGGGACGCTGAAAGAAGTTGAAGAGAGCAAAGAGAGGAGAGAAACACACATCAAGCCTTAAGTGTACCACCAAAGGAGGATACCAATCAATTACTTCAAAACATGCCTGTGCTACTCAAGGAAGAGAAGGCTTCCACTGCCAACCAATTCAATTCACTTGCCTCACTTATTCAAAAGGACTGTTCGAAGAATGATGCAAGATACGCTTCTTTGGAGAAAGGATGGAGCAGTGGGAAACTAAGGCCGAAAACCTGAATTCCTTTGTCACTCAACTTTCCAACAATTTTAGTAAACAGCAAGCAAGGAGTGGTGGCTCCATACTTTCAAATACTGTCATTAACCCCAAAGGGTTAAATGTAATTAACTTAAGAAGTGGGAGGCAAGTTCTTTACCCCTAAAGCTTGATAAACTGACTTTGACATCACATTAATTGTAGCCCCTAAATCTAACAACGCTCCCCATATGGTAATTTTTCCTATAGTGCAAGGGATAGTGAAAGATCCTGGGTCTTAACATTTCACATGAAGTTGTGGTTTGAATAAGGCTAAAACATTTGAGCTCACTTGAACTTTTTCATTAGGTCTAAATTTTCTTTTACCTGTACATAATTCCTTGAGGTATTTAGCATATTTCGATACCTTTTTCACTAAATCAAGCAATGGTATGTTCATCTCTACTTTACTAAACAAATCATAAACCTCCTTTTCAGCAAGCTTTCTATTCATCAAATATGAATTTGGAAAAGGGAGTTCATGAATGTTTACCTCTTTACCTTTCGACGAGGTTGAACCATACTTGTTTATTTCCTTGTTCTTAATTGTTGTCTTTTGCTCCATAACTACTCTTTCTTCTTCTTTTTATTGTGGTGAGGCACTCTCTCTTCTCAGCAACATTTTTCTTTTGTGCTCTCACTCCTCTTCTCTTTTTCAGCAGCTTTTAGAATCTCTTCAAATTCAATTTCTTCTTCTCTTCTTTCAAACACTTCTTTATAATCAAATCTCACTTGCCTCCCACTTCTCAAGTTAATTACATTTAACCCTTTGGGGTTAATGACAGTATTTGAAGGTATGGAGCCACCACTCCTTGCTTATTGTTCACTCAAATTGTTGGAAAGTTGAATGATAAAGGAATTCAGGTTTTCGGCCTTAGTTTCCCATTGCTCCATCCTTTTCTCCAAAGAAGTGTATCTTGCATCATTCTTCGAAGAATCCTTTTGAATAAGTGAGGCAAGTGAATTAAATTGGTTGGCGGTGGAAGCCTTCTCTTCATTGAGTAGTACTATCATGTTTTGAAGTAATTGATTCCTATCCTTCTTTGGTGGCACACTCAAGGCTTGATGTGTGTTTTGCATGTTGGAGTTGGAAGGTCCAGCTCCTACATTCCTTTGAAATCTCTGGGCATTAGCTTCTTCACTTTTCCAACTGAACTTTGGATTTGATTTCCAACCCTCATTGTAGGTGTTGGAATATGGATCCCATTTCTGGTTCTGTCTCCCTTGATACATTGCTGAAACTTCTTCGAATCGGCTTGGGCACACACTTGTAATATGCATAACTGACCCACAAGTTTCACAACTCAGAGCAGCTAAATCCATGGATGACGGTGATCTATTAGCACTTAAATTCTTCAGCTTAGTAGTGATAAGAGACAATTGTGATGTGACTTTTTGTTCCAAGGAATCTACCTTTGATTCTAGGGTGTCCATTCTTCTGTTGTGAGCATTTGAATGTCCAATTTCGTGGGCAGCCCTAATGTCTCTTACACTATATTGTTGATGGTTCAAAGCCATCTTCTTGATAAGCTCCCAAGCTGCTTTGGCGGTTAAATCAATTAATGAACCTCTAGCTGCCGCATCTAGCATTCCTTGTTCTTGGCTCTTCAATCCATCATAAAAATATTGAACCAGGAGTTCATCCGGTATTGATGGTGAGGGCATCTTGAAAGAAGATCTTGAAATCTATTCCAATAATCGTACAACGATTCATCATACTCTTGGCGTACGGAATAGATTTCCTTCCTTATTAATAAAGTTCTTGATGCTGGAAAATACTTTTCTAAAAATGCTTTCCTCAAATTTGCCCAACTTTGATATGCATTTGCCACATGCCTCGGAAGACTCATGAACCATTCTCTTGCCTTCCCTTCCAACGATAGGTGGAAAACTTTCCACTGAACTTGATCAAGTGAGGCTCCAACATGTTTCATGCTCTGGCAAATCATTGACAATGACTACAAATGGATGTATGGATCCTCTCTTGGCAAGCCATGAAATTTAGGAAGAGAATTAATTAACAAACCCTTAATCTCAAAATTCACATCATAATTTGGGCAAGCAGCAGTAAATGGATCATAATTAACATCAGAGGTCGTGGCTTCTCTTATGGTTCTTCTCCAATTATTCTCATTATTTTCTTCCATTCTTTCTTCTTCATTTCCTCTGTTACCATTCCCTTGTTGATTTCCATTCCTATTTCTATTTTCTGGGTTTGGTACATTTTCATCCATGATTTCTCCTAATGACTCTCCTAACCTTTCTAATTGCTCTAAACTAGACTCTCCTATTTCTAAACCTAAGTCTCTAACTACCTTGCCCTTCTCTTTTCTTTTGTTAGCCCTCCATCTCTCCCTCAGTGTTCTCTCAATTTCGGGATCAAAAGATTCAAGTTGACTCTTTCTGGGCATACAAGAGAAAAATTCAAGGCAAGAGCAAAATTAACATAACTCAAAACAAACCACTCAAAAATGAATGAAAAAGATATGTATGAGTGTATGCAGTTGTATGTATGGTTATGTTGTATGTATGTGTTGAAATTTAGATGAATGAAGTGAATGAAGTGTGAAAAGTGGATATTCGCCGCGGCTAAATATGAATTATGTCGCGACGAAAGGTACCCGAGAGGGCATCTCTCGTTCAGAAATGCAAGTTTCATCGCAGCTAAAGTCAAATTTGGTCACGGGGCAACACACCCGAGAAGAATTTCTCTGTGAAATTAGCGTACGTTGCGGCGAAAAATGAAATTGGTCGCAGTGAAAATGCGAATTTTATGTAGAATGCAGCAGAAAGAGGTTCAATCTATTATGCAATACTTAAATATTCACAAACTAATCCTGTACTATGAACAAAGATGCAAAACTAACAAACAAAAACACAATCTAATAACTATTGGCACTTTGCTTCCTCGGCAACGGCGCCAAATTCTTGGTCCGTACTAAGCCACAAATTGCAAACTTACGTCGCTGTCTAGCCTTGAAAATGGATTAAGAATATTAATTTTGATTTCCAAGGGTTGTATAATGTAACCCCAGGGTCGTTCTCTCCGAAAGCAAGAAGGCGTACCAATAATTCTTAGCTTGGGTCTATGCTTGCGATGCAAATGCAATCAGGGTTTGATTCAAATTATCCTATGTATCTAAACTAATTACAAAATAACTAAATTCTTTTTGGTATTTTCTTGATTGAGAATGAAAGTAAAGGCAGCTTTGAGAAAGTGAAGTGTGTGTGTGATGATGGGTGCCTCTTGAAAACAAAGTGTTCCATCATAGTTTGCAAAAGATGAGGGAAAGTATCGGCTTTCGCACTAAGTTTTTGAAATAAGAAACCCCAACAATTCGCATGGGTCCAGAGCGTCATATGATGATCTCCTTCTAAATCCCCACATGACTTGGTGGGTCCGAAATAACATGAAATGAACTCCATCCCATGAGATCCCTTAAGACCACTTAGTGTGTATACGGAAATTGCAAAGTGACAAAATCAACTCCATACATTGTTGACTCTAAAACCAAGCAAAACTAGGATGATAGAAGAGACCAACAAGATTTTATTGAATAAGCAAAATGAACTCCATTCTAATTTGTCAATCACAAAACAACTCAATACATAATAATCCAAGTTTGGCTCAACCGAGACCAAGCATTTACACACAAATTACAAAGTCCAACTCGGAATCCAAGTAATCTATAATGTAAATACAGATTAAAAATAAATACTCCCCTTTTGGCACTTCGAACTCCGGTGCACTTCGTCTTCAAGAGGTTGGGATGTTCAGCTCCTCATGGATGATGGAAATGAGCTTCGAATGGATGATGAATACATGATAGATGGATGGATGATGAAGAAATGGGGGGAAATGGTGGTAGAGTGTAGTTAGGGTGAAATGGGAAGGTGGTTCTCTCCTCTCTTTGCTCTCTTCAACTTCTGCAGCCTCCTCCCTTCCTCTCCCTCGAAAATACCCTAATTCAGCATAATAAATGTCCTGGGTTGGATCCATCAAGCCGAGTTGGGTTATTTTCCTTCTGAGGTAAAAATTGAGGTTCTGCGCGATATTCACCGCGGTGAACCTCACCCGAGAGTTCTTGCATGACTTTTTGAACTTTAGCCGCGGTGAATGTTAAATCGTGCCACGGCGAACTTCTTCAGCACTACTTCCCTTGGCCTTTTGTAAGGAGTTCTTGAAATGAAATAGCAAATATGGGCAATATGATTTGCTCATGATGCAATTTAGGCACAATAAATCATTATTCATTGCATAGGTGCCCAAAATCACACTAATCCAAATCAATAACTCCTAATCTAAACTTAACCACGAAAAGGTCATGTATGGGCTAAAATTGACTCTAAGACTCTGAAAATTCAAGTAGAAAACTAATTCAAATAAAGCTCAATCAGATAGCCCCCATGGCATAACCCGATGCATCCATCTCCAATTCAAACGACTTCTGTAAATTTAGCAAACCTAGCACATGTGTCTCACATATTTTTCTCTTCAACAAAAGAAAAGTATCCTCATGTTTCAAGGTCCATTCAAACGTGTAATGAGCTTTGTCAAAGAATATAAAGGGGATGCCAAAATAGAAAAATGACAGATGAATTTACTAAGATATTGGCAAGCACCCATAAAACTACAGACCTCAAACACTGTAGTAGGTCATGGCCATTCTTTGATGATTTTCACTTTATCAGGGTCAATATACAATTTACACCACCAACCACATACCCAAGGAACAAAAAGTTGCATTTCCTGAACTCACACTTCTTTCTGTTTAACTGCAGTTGATGTTGATTCAATAGCTCAAATACCTTTTAAATAAGCCCCACGTGCTCTGCCCATGGCCTACTATAAATTAGAATGTCATCAAGGTAAACAATAACAAAATCATCAATATAGGGCTATAAAACATCATTCATCAATAACATAAAAGTGGTGTGGCATTACAAAGCCCAAACGGCATCAGTAGCTACTAAAAGAGCCCTTGACGTGTTTTGAATTTTGTCTTCCAGGTATCTTCCCCATGAATATGGACTTGGTGATGACCAGACTTCAAATTTAACTTGGTGAAGATAGTTGCATGATGTAGTTGATCTAGTAGGTCATCAATGCAAGGAAACGGGTAACGATTCTTAACAATGATCTTATTGAGTGCTCAATAGTCAATACACATGAGCCAATCTCCATTTTTCTTAGGAACCAACACAACTGGCGAACCACAAGGGGAACTACTTGGCTTAATAATGCCATACACAAGTAATTCACCAATCTGACGCTTGATCTCATCATTCTCCAATACAGAATTATGATACATGCTTAGGTTGGGCAATGTGGGATTTGAAACCAGATGAATCTCATTCTCCACTGGTCGTCTTGGTGGTAACTTACAAATCTCCTCAAAGAGACTAGAATACTCTTGTAGAAGTTTTATTAAGGCTTCATTATGCTCCCTACAAGACAAAGTTAGTGTATGGAAGCTATTAGCATTGGAGCTTACTAGTTGAATCAGCGCTAACACATTTTTATGAGGTGTTAATAACCCATTTTGCCTAACTAACTTTCACCAAGTCAATTGTCTGTATGGGTTTTTCGCTGGAAAGATAAATTTCTTTCCCTCCTTGTTTAATTCGTACTCTTGCGCCCTTCTATAGGAGTGAGGATCTCAACCATATAGAAAGGGGTTGCCAAAAATTACCTGGCAAATGTTTATTAGCACCACATCACACTGTACCTCATCAATGTAACGAGATGAGATAGCAAAACAGACTGTGCATTGCAAGTTGATTTGCTGATTCATGTCATTAGCAATCTAACCCAGCGTATATGGCCGAGGATGAGGCGTTGTATCCAAACCGAGTTTTTGCACAAGCTGAGTCGAGATAAGTTTCTTCTGGCTACCAGGATCAAATATGACATTGATTGAGCCTTATTTATACCACTTTTGTAATTGAATTTTCAGAGTTTTTGATTCAATTTTAGCCCTTCATGACCTTTTTCATGCTTAATTTGAGATTTAGGGTTGTTTATCTAGATTAGTGTGATTTTGGATGCATCTTCCATGAATAATGATATAATTGTGCTTAAATTCCATCACTAGCAAATGATACTTCAAATATTTGTTATTTCATTTCAAGAACTCTGAACAAGAACATGAGGAGACAGCTTTGGGAAAGTTCGCCGCGACCAAAGTTCAATCGGACAAGTATAAACCCTCGAGAGAGGTTCTCCGCAGCGAATATCATACATCAGCACCAGATTACACTCCAAATGGAAAATAAACCCGACCTGTCTTCTTAGATCAAACCCTGGATGGTTAGTATCTAATTAGGGCAAGTTTCAGAAGGAGGACTGAGAGAGAAGGAGGCAGAACACACACAACCCATTTTCTCTCATTTTCTCTCTACTCACAACCCTAATCTCACCCCATCTCACCATCAATCCACCCATGCACCTCCAATCATCCATTCGAAGCCCGAGTTCGCATCAAATGAGTAGCTAAGCATCTCCTTCCTCTTGAAGATGAAGATAGTCTGAGTAGTTCTGAAAGGGGAGTGTTAGTTTTCAATCTGTAATTATTTTATGGATTACATGGTTTCTGAGTTAGAACTTGTAATTTGTATGTAGATACTTGGTCTCGGTTGAGCCAAACTTGGATTAATTGTGAATTGAACTTGTTTTGTGATTGACATTGTAGAGTGAAGTCTCACTTCTACATATTCAATGAAATCTTTGTTGTTCTCTTCTATCTTCCTAGTTGTGCTTGATTTTAGAGGCAATGATATGTTGAGTTGAATTTTTCACTTTGCGATTTCCATACACACACTAAGTGTTTCTAAAAGGTTTCATAGAATGGAGTTCATTATATGGAATTTCTGACCCAGCGAGTTGTTGGGGTTTTCATTATGAAACTTAGTGTGAAAAATAATACTTTACCTAATCTTTTGTGAACTATGATAGCCATATTCTTTTTCAAGAGGGAATCCACCATCAAACACTTTTACACCTTAATCTTGTTTTGCTACTTCCTCATAATTCAAAAATACCAAAAAGAAATTTTATTTTGTATTTAGCCTTTAGGTACATAATTATTTTAAATCAAAAACAGTGTTCATTTGCAAAACTAACTTAAACACTAGTGGTATACAAAGCTCAAGAGAGAACGACCCTAGGGTTGCACCCTGTGCAATCCTTGAAAATCACAAATCTTTTGATCCATTTTCAAGGCTAGACAACAATAAAGTTTTATAATCTGTGGTGTAGTCGGATCAGACATCATTCTTCACTTGAATGTTGATAATAAATAATTCTTCCGCAGGATTTCGAGCAATGGGTAGACATAAACCTTCCTTTTTCAGCATTACCATCAAAGACAGGTTGAGGTCTACTTGTTGTACTGAAGCTAGCCTCTTGGGTTTATCCTTTGAAGGTATTGTAGTTGTCACTACTGATCTTTTATGTCATTCATCTTCTTCCATTTTTTGGGAAATAACTCATGGTGCAGCTTCCAACACTTCTCCTTCTCATAGCCCATGACCTTGCAATGCTCACAAAACTTATCAGTAGAAGAACGGGTTGAGGATTCACCTTTCTTAGGATTTTTCTGGTTCTTTGGTTTGAACCTATCTTCCTTGTTGCCTTTGTCACTACAGGCTCATTCTTCTTTTCGATGGCTATAGCTGTTGTGCTAGCACTAGTAATATCATGAACTAGAAATAAACTCAATCTACGTTATTGTCTCTCTGTAAACTTGTTGTGTATTTTCTAAATGTTTGTGGGTCTGCTAGTGAGATACCGAGAGCTATCGCTTGTTGGCAAAACTCGATGGTGTAGTCTTGTACCGATTGATCACATTCTTTGTGTAGGCGATACCAACGATCCCATCATTCTTCAAGGTACCCCATTAGATAAAACTCTTATCGAAGCAACCTCTTAAATTGACTCCACATCAGCTCCTCATCTTCTCCATCTGCAGTGAGAACCTTCCACCAAGTCTTTGCATGGTTAGTCAACTTGAGTGGTCCAAACATAATCCTTTAGGCATCACTATATGCCAGATAGTGAAATGCGTCTCCAACTGATCAATCCAAAAATTGATCTTGTCAGCATCAACGAACCCATCAAAGGATGGTATGTCAATCTTAGCTTCAACCTTGAAAGGTTCCATGTCACTATCTGCATTATCATCAGCGTCTTCTTTGTCTTCCTAGATTTTCCTTTTTTAGTCTGGGATATTTTCAAACATCTTTTTTTAGCTTCTCCACCATGGTTTTTTGAGGGGTTTATCTTCTCACTATGCCTCTCACGAGAAGTGGAAGCTTACTATTTGATCCAATCTAAGACCGTGGCCATGTCGGAAGAGAGTTTGGTGACATGTTCAGCCAAAGGAGGTTGATTGGTAGCTTCATTGTTATACATGATTGTGGATACCTTTGACTCCACTTGGTTGCAGTGTGTACACCTTGGAAGGTTGCAAGTTTTTGGAGATTTTTGCCACTAGTACTGTAGTCTAGGCAGTTCTTCACCATTCATAGGTAGGAATAGCATTCTAATATCAAACTTGATTTGGAATCAGCAGAAACAAAACAACAAACTGAAGCAATATGCAGAAGCGAAAAGAAAGGATCTGAAGCTTTATTACCACTGAAACCAAATCTATCTTACACGTACATGGTGTGCTTATTTTATAATGGAAAAAATAATTGGCCTGAAAATACTCCTGAATACATAAAATTGATAGTAAATAAAATAATAACAGATTCAGTTTCAAACTTGCGGCTTCAACTTCGAATGAGCCCAGGTATCTCTCAAACCTCAACATTCGGCAACCTCTTAGTTTGAATTGGACTTACTAATTCCACGTGGCCAATAACCTCATCGTTCAGTAGCATCTTTGTTTGAATTGGTCCCCTTAATTAATCCAAAGCGTCCCAAGAAGCTTGCTACATTTTTCCATGTGCTGTTAGTTGTGATCCCTATAAATCGTCTCAGATCAATTATCAATGCCACAAGTTTAGCTACATTGAACACTATTGTCAAGAGGTGCAATAGCATCAAAGCAACCTGAGTGGCTGTCCTACTGTACCTAGCAAAGTCTTTACCATAACCCATGAGGAGGATGGAGCGTCTCCTAATATAATTAGAGGTATTATTTCTCTTCAAAGTCAAGATATTATTGCCTCGTTTGATTCAAGAGCTACGCATTCATGATATTTACAATAAAGGGTAACATTTCTCCATTTTAAATTTTTTAAAAAATGTAAATGCAACAGACCCTTTATATTATGCATTTGACCTTTATGATATACAAATGAACTTCCACATTATACAAATACAACTTACCTTCCACATTATGCAGGTCTCAATCTTCAATTAATTTGTCAATGGGTAATTTTCCCCAATTCTTCCATAATTTTAACACCACACACACATGCACATCGAATAGATCATGGAGGTAATTAATGACAAGAGTGTCAAACATATTTAGTCATGCCAAGATACATGAAAGAATGAATCTAGAAATGATTAGTATGGCAGCAAATAAAATGATAAATACATGTCCTGTGGCGTGTCATATCATCAATGTCATCAATAATAATAAATGTTCCAACTTCTTTTGTTATAGGTTCCATGAATTTCTATCATAATGAATCATTGAGAGAGAAAATCTTAAGAAAAACTTGTGGAATGTGGGATAATAAAAAAAGGACAATTGTAAAAATTCCATCTGAGAGGGATGATATGGCACTACAAAAGTACACAAGTATTTCTCAAATAAAATAATTAAAAATGGTATTGAGGTGAAAAGAAAGAAGCAAAGAAGGTAACAAGAACTAGACAGATCCAAACACGTAGAAGAATTCCAGTGAGCAGCAGAGATGAATCTATCACTCAAATATGTAAGAGATGAGTCGTAAGAAACAAGGTAAAAATGAGGATTGATGCTATCATAACGAGCTATGATAACGTAAAGCAGGACTAAATAAAGCAAAAGGAAATATAAGCAAAACGAAACGGGAAACAAATTCTTCTAATGTCACAGTAAGGTCAAAATAACCTTGTCATTGGCATGGAAAAGCACCTACACACCATATGTGTTTTCTTATTCTCTGATGGAGAAGTATCAAATACTTGAGAGCACTACTACAGAGTGTAGTTTTTTCTATTGAAATTCGCGTCCTTTTTTAAAAAAAGGGAGTAAAAAATGAAGGCGATGGCATTTTTGCAATTATAAGAATGGATACGTGCCTTTAAGCGCCCTATCTCTAAGATAGGGCGCCTAAAGCACTACAATTTATGTCTGTAATTTGCGCCCTCTTTTTTAAGAAGGCGTAAAATCAAATACAGGATTTTAGGCGCCCTTTATCATACACGAAGGGCGCCTAAAGTTTGAATCATTGCGTGCGTGTTTTCTTTTTTCAAACCAACTCTCTCATTCAGTTACTCTCACTATCTCTCTCTGTTGACAGCTCTCCTCTCTCTCTCTTTGATTTATGTATGAGTGTGAGCTTGCTCTTCTCTCTGTCAATAGCTCTCTCTCTCTCTCTCTCGATAGCGTTGCTACACCTAGTGAACAGTGGCATCGTGTGGTTCACGTAGCATGGGTGGCCAAGAGGAATGGAGACTGGAGGAGGCGGCGGGGTCTTGAGGCAGATGGATTAGAGTTGCAGCGTCATGTGAGCTTCCCTTGTGTGGCCGTCGTGCATGGGTGGTGATGGAGGAATGAAGGCGGCGTCGTGAATGGAGTATGGAATTACATGGTGGTCGTGGCTGTGAGGTGATTTGCTTCTGTTCC
>JANTPZ010004379.1:0-15854 GCA_025593235.1 Vachellia pachyceras
AAAAACCCTCATTGGTTACATGGCCTATGCATATGCTTATGGATTACAGTCGCTGGAACATGACCAGTTGGTATCATTTCTACAAATCTGCCATGTGCCGATAAAATTAAATGCAGCTGAAGTATTGAATCACAAGCCGGACCTTATTTTATTAGTAGTATATAACAACTTGGGAACCGTTCAAACTAAAGCGTCGGCGTAAGTTGACTCCACGTCCATTTAAAATAATACCGTATGGTTACATTGCGTCCTTCCATATTGACCCAACAATTAAAAAAAATTGCCTAGTTACATTACGATAGATTCGAATTCATCCTGCAGCTATCTATGAGTCAACCTGACGCGTACTTGGGAAAAAAAAATCAGATGAATTTAGGACTTATGAGTATAAACAAATCAAGAGTTAAAAAAAGAAAAGAAAAGTTAAGTAACACGTCTATTCCAGGCAACATGGAGTAGTAAAATTTTTGATCTATCACGTTTGACACGATGAGAGCTTCATCAACAACTCAACCATTGTTTAAAGTGAACGCATTATCATTCTTTGACTAATGTGGACACACTTTCGTCCTCGTTATTTCTGCCTGGCTTCCTTTTGCCTCCTATTTCGGTAATGTTTAGCAATTGACAATCTCCTTCACATATTTGTCTCAACTCGTGTGAAAGTATCAATAAGTACTTATCCACCGTGTTGCCAAACGGACCTATCATCATCTCAGCGTTTTGGTTATTTCGGAAAATTACGTACACCTCATGTACTAATTTTTGGAGGGCATGCTCACCTATTTTTGTGAAAAAAATAATGAGTTGAGGAACTGTACCATAAACTTTTTTTAAGCATGTGTATTCTTATAGTAAAGACAATTATATTCAAGATCCACAAAAGACTTGACCTTTTACTAGATTAAAACCATGTTAGTGTGTGTTTGGGAATCTATTAGGAGAAGGGAGTTTATGGATCCTGAGAATAATTTATAGAGTTCAAGAAGAATTTTCGGATTTGGATATGGTTTTTACATATTTCAAGATGGTTTTATCCTGATCTGTATGCACCGTTGGGAAGAAGTTATTCCCAGACATGCACTTAATGCTTGTTTGGGAATTTCATTCCCCCAACGGAGCATTTAAACAGAGACAAAACTATCTCAAAATCCTTAAAATCATCTAAAAATCTGTAAACTCATTTCTTCTAATACAGCTGCCAAACACACACCATGAACTTTTTTTCTGCTGTGATATAAAGTGTTTGGAGCTTTAGGAAGATGTCAATAGAAAAAAGATAAACAGGCCTTTAAGTTAGTTATAAGTAAGCATTGTGATGTGATAGAATGTTTAATTTCTTACTGTCATGTTCAATTCTCTATTAAAAGAAATGGTCACGTATAATATCCGAGAAAAGCTGGAATAAGGATGCTTGGGATACAAAAGTGGAGCATTAAATTGATATTTGAAATTATTGAGGGAGGACAAGAAAGGGAAAGAAAGAAGAGAGGGGTCACCTCACCGGCATCTCAAAAAGTGGAAGGCGCGCGAGTCACATTGAGAAGAGGGGGCACATGCCCTCACATAAAGGACATATGCCAGTGAAGTTGTCAACATACGCAATCTATAAGGTACACAGTTGGCATCCCTTCACCTTCTCTGCATTCAGCTTACCTAATCTATTCCATGTCGGTTTCAGTTTGTCTGCATCTTTCATTCCCTAACTCATAAACAATTCACTTCTCTCGCACCATCATACCCAACCTCCTTCATTCCATGCCAAGCCTCGCCATTTCAAGTACATATGTTTTAGATTTTCAACATCAACTCTCACATTTAACTCTCTTTTATTACCTTGCATTTGCAGATCCAATTCATTCTTTACATATTTCAACCCGTCTCACTGCGATATTCATTCACCTGTTGATTGAACAAAGCTGCAAGTTAGATTAGAACCTAGCAACAACTTTTGCTTTCATGTTGGTTGACAAAACCCCATGTCATTATCGAATTGAAAAATGACAGTACACCCCCATAATGATAATCGATCAAACGCTACATTATTAATAAGCTGTCGCCAGCGGGGTATGCACGGCATGACCAAACAAGGCAATACCCGGGCCCATATGCCCGTCAAATATAAGCCTCATGCTAGGCTTTGGAGCCAGGACCCGAGAACCTGACCTTTGGTGCGGGCAACACTAACCCAATGGCCCGAGTTTCTTGCCCCCTTGGTGAAGGATAATCATCATCCAGAATAATCAAGTCCGCAGGCCATAAATCAGAACCGGAAGCTAACAGTGGACTGAGAATTTAAAAACAACGTCGAACAGATAGAACTTCATACTAGGAAGAAAATGAGTCCTCAACTCTTCTAGCAACCTGCTCAACCCCAAGGATTTGTTTGGGGGGTGGGTGGGGATGACTATAAAAGCTAAAAAGACCGAGTAACACAGGTGCCTGTCTCCATATGCCACCCAACTTTCAATATTTTCAGAGAAACAAGCGATTTAGATTATCGCAAGAGATATGTGACCGTGTAAAAACAAGGTAGAGAAGTACTTTTGTGTAAATTGAGATAAATATGTGAAAAAGATCATCTTGTTTTATGGAAAACACTATTAAACATGCGTTTGAACTCTCCATAAACTCAACCAAACGGGACCATGATTGCCAAAGTACTTATCAGTTATCACCCATCTTTTGTTGTCTTCCAACCCATTGCAATGAAATAAATGGATTCTTAGTATATTTTGGGCTTGTGGCCTCCCCAAAATCCATTCCTACGCTTACTAAGACAAAATTCCTCTTACATATTTGCCTCGGAATCTGTTATCGTTCTCCCAACGGACTTCCCAAACAAACCCTTTTAATATTACTCAGCAGTAATCGGCATTCTCAGCAGTAATAATGTAATTCCATCATATAAATTTTCAATATTATTGCAAACAAGCTCAGTAAAACATATAAAAAGAAATCAACCATGCTTCAAGAGAATGTAACACTAGTTCCTTAGTCTATTTTGATATTCTCAATGGGCGAAGCTTCCACAGCTATAAAATAGGGACTACAGACCTTCAAACGATGCTCTTAATAGTGTATCGTGTGGACATTTATAATTGATTTCTTGCTCAGGACACTAGATCTTTCACAAGAAAAGCATATGAAGTCTCACAAACTTGTCACAATGAAAGAACTAAAAGAGTAATAAGAAAGTGCGATATACACAATTCCCTTCATCACCAGGAAAACACGGGCGCGCACACACAAAAAGTTGGAGAAATACTAGGTATCTGTTAGCAGTCTCAGGCTCTCAGCTCAATCCAATCTATTGCCAAATATGTGAAACGACGACACAAAAGACAACAAACAGAAGCAGCCTCTTCAGGTAGTAATCTTCTTGTCCTTGACCTGTATACTGAGGGAACCCATGAGCATGGACACCGTGAAATGAAGTGGCATATCCATAAGGAAAACCAGTCGGTCCACTATAAATGGAGCCACCATGAAAACCATGCAATTGGAAGTTAAACAAGGATGGTATGAAACCACCAAATGCAGCTGACAGTGTGAAATTTCCAAATCTTGCTGTTGCCATTGGGTAAAACCCTCCCAACCCATCCATATATCCAAATCCATGTTGAGGAAAATGACCAGGTTCTCGTGCAGGAGCAGTTTCAGGTCTCTGACCTGCTGGTCGATGAGGGATATTATCGCCCGGAATAGATTTTGATCGCGGGTCAGTTGATGCCTTTCCTCTCCCATACAGAGGGACCAACCTTTTCTCCTCGATTAGCGCCTTGCACACTGGGCATTCTCGCGACTGAGAATGAAAGTGAAGCCATTGGTAAAGACAAGGCCAGCAGAAAAGATGACCACACAAGGTAATTATAGGATCTTGTGCCAAGTCAAAGCAAATATTGCATTCAAAGTTAAGGATATTAGTTGTTATTATTGTTATTATTGTTGCTGGAGCAGGAAGGGCTTGGGGGCGACCTGCTTGTTGATTCCCCAAACCCACTTGCCATCACCTTCAGACTCCTACATAAGATAAGCCATAACTAACCCATTATAAATAAAAGGCAGCCTTCAGATACACATACAGATACACGTGCATATTATCAAACACATTTTGGTGTTTCGGGGACAACCACTTGAGGTTAAGATGTTAGTTGTCATATTTCCGAATCAAAATCTCGTCCATCATTACCAAGCGATTGAAATAAAAATTCAAATTGATTAAAAAAAAAAAGCAAGAAAACAAAATGTCTAACTTCAAAGTATATCTATAAGAAAAGGAACTGCTCCCGTGCCAATTAAGGAAATCGAAAGCGGCCATTGAGGAAAGGGCAAACAGGTTGAGGGAAAAAGAAGAAGAAATAAATTACGAACCTGGAGAAGATAGTGACGAATCGACCCTCGAATTCAAAACAGAAGGTGAATACCGCAAATCGCAGAGCAGGTGGTATTATTCAAGGGAATGAGAATGGATGGTGAGAGAGGACAAGGACAAAATTAATTGACCGTTTTGAGATTCCATTACAGTGCCAAGGACCGACGTGCCTGGTTCATTGGGTTTCGCAAATGCAGAAACCTTCAAGAATATTAGAGAATAATTCCAGCTGGCGCAATATTAGTGGTGTCGATGGGAAAATGCAGCTGATGACAGCCTAGCCTTGTAATAACCATTAATGATCCAAAAATGGTCTGCTCGAACAAACAAGAGGAGAATCACCAAAAAAAAAAAACTTCCAAACGATAACTCCATCTCTCCATTGTTGCCTTCGATTTTCCTCAGGCTCATCGCGAAGGCTCTGCCACTTTCGCGACCACTCCACCTGATATGGAAAACCCTGTTAAATGGTTTTTATTAATTAAAATGGAAATAATTTTACTTTTGCAAATCTGTCAGGGTGCTGGCAATGTGAACTTGAGAAATATGGCGATCCCGTGCATCGAAGCTAAGCAGCAATCCAAAAGAAACCTCGTTGGAGTGGCAGACTCAGAATTGGTCGACAAAAGTCTATTTAACATTATTTTTTTATAATATGCATTCAAATATCTAGTAAGCACTTCTTTACCGCCAAACTAAACCAGCCATTGATTCGAAGATGAATGGACTAATACTAATAATAAAATACGCAAGTCATTAGGTGGCTTTCTAGAATCTGAAATGCATAGACTATTTAATGGCTTTTATCAACCCTGATCTTAAAAATATATATTTATATGAATATGTCGATTTCTCAAACTCCACATCAGCAAATAGCATGCTCGGTACGACCTGCAAATATATGATGACATCAGCGATGATCATTGAATGACCACGAATATGTTCTGTTTGTTTTCCCATATGTATATATATGTATATGAACTTTGACATCAAAGTTATTTTACTACAACTCAGCCCAAAAAACTCATACGAGCAATTAGGCAATTGATCCATCACAGTAGTTAGAAAAATTATTGTAACAGGTAAAGTAATTATCCATTTGGGATTACTGCATCAGTCTTGCCAGGTCAAAGTCAGGCTGAAGCCTGCATTCGTATGGAGTAATCAATAGGGGAGGTGAAATATAATTTTATTAAGCCCCCAAGCTTTTGTTTTTCGAGGTGTGAAATACAATCCGTTTTCATTTCTAAAGATTTGGTACGAATCGTAATGCTGCGCTTCTATCATACGTTACCGTCTCAAGAAACCGCCGTAGGCCCCATATCAATGGTCTTCTTTCTTCTAGACGATGTGCTTGTTTTCATTCTTCAAACGGAGTACGTAACTCGAGATAAAATCATCTCAAAATCTATAAAAACTGTATCGAAATTCATAAAAATCATTTTAAAATCTGTAAAACCATCTAAAAATCCGTAAATTCCTTTTTCCTTACAAAATTTCTTTCTCCCAACGGAGTTCCCAAACATAAAAAATAAGCAATATATATAATTTATTTGCATTAAATTAGTCAAACCAATGAAAAGACGGGATGATATTCAATTCTTGGGGCAGAAGACATGCAAAATGCATGTGATTGGATTCAGGAATAGTTTATTCACTTTAAACAAACCTTTCCACCACCCCATCAAATAAACAAAACATAACTCTCAGAAAATTAAAGCCTTCGAAGCGAAAAAGCCGATCCAATTTTCTGGTCAAAACTCAGAATACAACTTACACCCTTCCTCCCCCCTGAAATCCATCCCCTCTAGAAGACTTCTCGGATATTCTTATACCACACAGAGCTGGAGAACCCACTCAGGATTTTGCAAGAGATTCAGTGATCACAGTCTCATATTCCTTCTTCATCATCATTGCAAGCTATCAATGTAATGGCAGGTTCTGCTGTAACACACGCCCTCAAATATTGGTTAACAGAGCACCCTTTAATCGTATCATTCCGATGGAGCCCCACCGAGTTATGGTTTTCCACCTGGTCCTTCATCATCAATGCCATTTCTGCTTATATCGCCGCCGCTATTACTCTACATGCCATCCTCACGATCTGCCGTCGACACCGTCCTGTTCCATTGGGTCCTATCCCGGCCGTCCACAGCCTCGCCATGGCCTTCATCTCTCTCCTCATATTTCTCGGCATGCTCTTATCCGCCGATGCTGAAATTCGAAGCACCCGGTGGCTATGGCGGCGAACCAGAACCACGCCTTTCGAGTGGGTCCTCTGTTTCCCACTGGGTATTCGTCCCTCTGGACCAGTCTTCTTTTGGTCCTACGCTTTCTACCTCTCCCGCTTCCTCCACCTATTCCGAACGTTCTTCACCATTCTCCGTCACCGGAAGTTATCCTTTTTCCGGCTGTTCAACCATTCCATCCTTCTCCTGACCTCCTTCCTCTGGCTTGAATTTTCGCAGTCATTTCAGGTATCGGCCATACTGATCACCACCTTGGTTTACTCCTTAGTGTATGGGCACAGATTCTGGACGGAAATCGGATTGCCCACCAAGTGCTTCACGTTCACTGTGAGTTGCCAGATGTTGTTATTGGGTTTAACTTTCGTGGGTCATGTTGGTGTACTTGCACTTCATTTCCTGAGAGGAGGGTGTAACGGGATCGGAGCTTGGGGGTTCAATGCTGTGTTGAATGCTGCTATTCTTATACTTTTCTCGAGGTTCTATGTCAAAGCATATTGCCGGAGATCCGTTACCGATGGCTCTGCATCCTGGGACGGCTACGACACCGAGAAGCGTTCTTCACCGTGTTGTGCTGAATCGTCAAAGATAGAATACGGACAGCGCAAGGGAGAAGAAAGGAAAGAATAGTCGAATCATTGACCAGTTCCTCCATCTCTCAATTGTAGATAAATAGTGTCCTTACTACAGAAACTCCAAGTTCTGGTTTCGGTTTAACAGATGAGTTTTAAAATTCAAAACATCCATTGCTTCAGATTATATGTATATACTATAAAACATATATTTACATGCACACCGTTGAACTCCCTGCTTCAGAAAACATATATTAACATTGCTTCAGAAAAGTGACTGATCGTTGGTTAACACATATTTCTGCTATCTAAATGTTCAAAATATATGATTAATCAATGATCATTAAGTGTTAACAGCATTGCAAGTTGACTCATGAAACCAATGTAGTCGTAATTAATACCTGATGCTCAATATATCCATTTCAGCAACATATTTTTTCTGAAAGATGAAACTGACGGGTAAAACAACATGAAGTCTTGCATCCATGGCAATTTTTTTAATCGAAGTACCTATTACAATTCATCAATTATTAAAATTTCGTATTACATACAAGATACAGAGGGAAGCTATTCCTAGAACCTAAGTTTTGAGTCAAAACTTAAGTTTTGTTCAAGTACAAAAAAATTCAAAAAAGCTATTTTGGTTACAAAACTTCGATTTGAAACCTAGATTTTCTCTTTCATATTTTTTCCTCTTTTATCTTTTCTACTTTTTTTTTCTTATTTCTCTTTTATCTTTTCTACTTTTTTTCCTATTTCTCTTTTATCTTTCGTACTTTTTCTTTCTTCTCTTTCCTCTTTTCTACTTTTCATTTTTTCTCTTTCCTCTTTCATACCTACTTTTTGCCTCGAAATCTTTAAAAGCTAATAACTTCCCAAACATAATTCACTTTTCAAAATTTAAATTTTGTCTTGAAATCTGTAAAATTATTTTTCAAAATCTATTCTCTAAAATCTAGATTTTACCTTAAAATATGTAAAAATATTTTTAAAATAACTTCTAAAAGGGGCATACACTCTTTACCAAAAAAAAAATAAAAGGGGCATACACACAATGACACAGACGCTGAAGCAAGAAGCAAAAAGCGTGACATGACATGCACAGTATCAAGCCCTGTAAAATAAATGCTTAACATGTAAAACGGGAAGGCTTTGTTCCAACTAATGAGAGCTTCGTCCATGCAGGGTAATACCAAGCAAGGACGGAATTAAGTTTGATTCAGTTAGTTCACAACCAATAAAATCATTAATTTTTCACTAAAAAAATAAAATCATTAATTCAAATAACATTGTTGATATAAGAAATTTATTAGTGCATGGACGCTTTCTGATGTTTAAGACATAATCTGATCTTAAGGAGTTCGGAATTCAACCCATAAGAACCTTTATCTTTAGAAAAAAAGTTTGGATTTTTTAACATGTTTAGAGTGAAACTAGGGCGAGACAGATACATGAGCTGATGAGCAAGCGAGTGTGTGATGGGATAAACATCGTTATAACACCTACGTTCCCATCCAAAGATGACCTTCAATCTTAAAATTGGTCACGAAAAGATACGACCTAAGATACATAATTAACCAAGAAAATCAAACTATCACTCACTCCAAATATATAAATACTCAGCTAAACCTGTAAATCCTCATACCCAAAACACAACGCACTTACTCGTTCTTTCAAATGGCTTTGACATCTCTGCTGCTTCTTCCTCTCTTTTTTGGTACCTCCCCTCATTCATTGACATCATTTCGGCTCCACCTTTTGCCTCAATCTTTTATCCAATTTCAACTCTCTTTTTACTTCTTATTTCTAATCTATATTCTCAAATTTTCTTAATTACGGTTTCGCAGTTACAGGTTATGTAGAATCTGCCACACACTTCCGTCTTGAAAACCGGTGCAACCATACACTCTGGCCTGGAACTCTTTCCGGCAACGGTGTTGCAATGCTTGGCGACGGCGGATTCTCCCTGGCACCTGGGTTATCTGTTTCTCTTGTCGCTCCGTCGGGTTGGTCTGGACGCTTCTGGGCTAGAACAGGCTGCAACTTTGATGGCGCCGGACGAGGAAGATGCGTCACCGGAGACTGCGGCGGACTGCGGTGCCGCTTGGGAGGTGCTTCCCCGGCGACGTTGGCGGAGTTCACCCTCGGAACATCCAGCAACGACAAGGATTTCTACGACGTGAGCTTGGTGGACGGTTACAACGTGGGGGTGGGGGTGAGGGCAATCAGAGGGACCGGTGATTGCCAGTACGCCGGGTGCGTCACGGAATTGAACAGCCAATGCCCGGAGGAGTTGCAGGTGAAGGATGGGGATTCGATTGTGGCCTGTAAGAGTGCGTGCACGGCGTTTAACACGACGGAGTTCTGCTGCGTCGGCGAGCATTCAACACCGGAGACTTGTCGGCCGACTCTATACTCAGAGCTGTTCAAGAAGGCGTGCCCAACAGCCTACAGTTATGCATACGACGACCCTTCGAGCACTTGCACCTGCTCCGGCGCTGATTATGTCATCACATTTTGCCCATCCGGATGACTGCTTTTGCCATGATATTTATTATAATTCAACGTAAATAATTAACCAGCACCTTAATCCCTTGTGCTGGACAAAGCCCAGAAAGATCGTTAGGTGTTGTCCATTGTCAGATCTTTTTGCCCAGGGAAATTAACACATCATCTTTATCTACTTCACCTGTTAAATTTATTTATGCTCATTTTCTATTATCACTTTTAACGCTTTCAACGTGAAAAACTCGAACTCCATGCATAGTTGAATGCCAACCAGAAGTGAGTTACTGGTAAGTCATGCTTGCCTATTAAGAAATACATTAAATTCATAAAAAAATTATTCGTCCTCATTAATATTTTTGTCTCTCTCTACATCTACAAATCATTCCCACCCACTCTCCTCTTTCTAATAGAAATTTAACAGGGTTAAAATTGAAAAAAAAATGTAATTAATTGCTCTACAGATAATTTATATTTAAGACATTCTTTTAAGACATTCTTTTACTCTACAGGTAATTATGGCTATGCTTTTATGATATGATAGTATGAAAGCTGTTTTGCATGAGAGGTTGTGTATTCAGCCACCTCTAATTTTTTTCTTTAAAAAAAAAAACCGAAAGATTGCCGTCATCGCGTGGTATACATATTCTTGCTAGGATAGAAAGTCAACCATAGTTCAAAACACTAATTTTACACAGATGGAGAAGAGAGAGAAATCAAGCAAGATCTGAAACTTTTTGTTCCCTATTCCTTTTCAAGGCCTTCGGCCGAAGCTGAAACATCATAACAATCTCCAATTCTTTTTTCTTTTTTCCTTCTTCCCCTCCTGCACTTCTTTTTTTTCATCTACATACAGTTCCAAATTCCTCTACAAAAGGCTCTCCTCTTTGGAAGCCCGACTGTAATCTACTAATCCTATTTTCCTACTTCAATCCTAAATCTAAGGTGTTGCACTTGCATGCCACCTTCTTTCACTGAATCAACCCTGAAAAGAAATTACAAGCCAACACCTCCCCAATAGAGGAAAATGAATTGACAACCAAAAACTAACCGATATCTTACAGATATTCCATCAAGGAACTATCCCTCAAAGAAAAACTGCTTCGCAGGCGATTATACCAGGGCAACTTCATCTGACCAGCACCAGTGCACTGACCCCCACTGCTGAAGAGAGTTTGGTCAGAGCAGTCAAGTGAAGCTCCGCACGCTAAATTATATGACTGACACGCGGAATGACATACTCGGAGCCTATTGTCTCCGTCCTTGTCACACTTCTGTATCGATATCTGCACATCAAGTACCAGGTTCTTCAACTATTTTATTAGAAAGTGTTGAGAGTTCCGGAGCCACATATGAACGAAGTGGGAAAGCAGGGGAAGGGGAGAAGAATAACCAAAATAAATTACTTTGAGAAAGTTCATTTCAAGTAGAATTGAATAAAATCAAATTACAAAAGGATAAAAGAAAATCTGAATAATTGTTTTCATAAGATAAAACAGATCGTACCCAGCAGGCAAGCCGTTTAGCAGCTTCATCACAGTAAGTGCCGCCCAATATATTAAACAGTTTCCTAGCACCACCGGGGAATAAGCGGTGGTAGTTAGGTATGACAACCACTTCTTCTAGCTGTTGTAGTACGCTTGGTTCACTGGGAGCACAATGCTGTCCAGAGAAACCATTTCCCAGCACATTTTTGCAGACTGAGAGACTTGATAGGAGCAAAGAGCTGTTCTGGCATGTGTATCCGGCATAGTCGGAACAACGGAATTCACAAACTCCATTATCACAAACCCCACCATGAAGGCTACATTGCTCGTCACAAACAGCTGCATATATGTGACAGCAGGGAGAGGTTTAGAAAAACAAAAATATGTTTGTTGCACAAGCATTGAGTAAATGCTGTTCCAGATTAAGATCATTGTTCAACAAGACTTATTGAATCTTCCTGCCTCAGTTAAACTACATAAAAGGGATCCAAGTTAATTATCGTGAAGAGACTCAATTACAGTACGTCAGTTACTGCATATAATTCGCTTGATATAATCATATTGAACAACATTCTTCAAAAGCCCACTCTTCACATACTAGACATTTTTGCAGTGCTCAAGGTAACTAATCATGAGATTGAACGTTCCAATCACAACGTTTTGTTCAAAACTCGTTATGACATACCAGTTGAACAGTCGATGCCAGTACACCCATTTTTACATTCACAAATCCCATTGGAGAGACACTTGCCGTTGCCACTGCAATTGCTGGGGCAGGATCCTGAAAGGAAATCAAGCAAAAAGATTTATTTTGGTTCCACCATTCAAACTCAGAACACTAAGGTTCATATATCAAGGGAAAAAGAATTTATTTTGAAAAACAAGATATGTATACTTACATAGTTTAAATATAAGAGCAATTCAATAATTAAGGCACAATGACTACAGAAGTTAAACTATAAAGCAGGATATGAGAACTCACGTTTGCTACAATCATGACCATGAAATCCAATAAAGCAGCGACAACTTCCATCAATGCAATCTCCATTGAAGTTACAAGCATTAGGACACTGCCCAGGCATCGCAAGTGTATCTGTGCTACAGAGTTCATGGTATGCAGGACAGATTAATTCACCTATGGATAAATAATTTATAGAGTAAGGTGTCAAGTTACAGCAAAATGTGAGTAAAAAAATTGAAAAATAAAATAATAATATTGACCATTAAAGCCAGGGAACTGAATGGGTCCACCAACTTGAGGACATACTTTCCAGATACCATCTACTGCAACCTGTTGGTCACAAAACAGAACTAAGTTTAGCAACAATTTCAGCAAAAAGGAAAAGAGGAAAATCTCAGAGGGCCCTCACAAGGAAGATAACAACATTTTAGGCCATTATAATTCTGAAATTCTACTGCAGGCCCATAGGGCTAAAGTGAAAATGTTTGATGTAAAAAGTCTAAAATACTCATGATGCAAATGCAAGATGTTGATTGGTAACTTACAACTAGGTGCTTAGATACTTACAACAAATGCAAATAACATCTTGCATTTGCACCTAGGGGTATTTTAAACTTTTTACATCGAAATGAATTTTCATTTTAGTCCTATGGGCTTGCAGAAGAGTTTCAGAACTATATGGACCCAAAAGGCCAATATCTTCCTTGTGGGGGCCATCAATGGCATTCTCCCAAAGCAAAAGGTTTGGAGGTTGAGTATAATTTGAGGGGTATAAAACAGAAGAAGCAGTCCAAGATTCAGCCTCCCCAGGCTTCATGAAGAAATCAATATCATAGAAACCGGTTACTCAATTACCACAACCAGTTAAATTAAACGTAGAGTTGAATAAGTCGGAATATTTTATTCTCTTGACAGTCCCAAGTAAACCGTACCTCTAAAGAATTATTGGTGCACCTATGTTGATAACAACCATTTCCTTGTGTCACAGAACCTCGTACAAATCCGATGCGTACTAAAGTAGAGGCCATACACCTGCATTAAAAAGGGAAATTAATTAGAAACTTCATGACTTCAAATTTCAAACACTCAATGCAAACTAGACAGAAGACGGAAGCTAATGGTAACGAATCTGACCTAGAGTTGCTCCCTCGGACTTCACCCAGCATTCGATCAGGTGTACGTGCACTGTTGACATCTGTACAAGACCCATCTGAATATGCGACAAAATAAGTACAATAATCAGCCAATGAAGATTGTCCACCTGCAAAAATCAGTGAACAAGTCAACAAAACTTACCACTCTTTAAGTTTACTGATTGACAATAACCACAGACTGCTTATGTTAAAAAACAATAACAGTAAAAACTAAAGAAATCTTTGCTGTGTACTGGAACTATAGAAATAGAAGCCACATATGATTCACAAAGCAATGGCATGAGGCATAAATTAATTGCTTGATAATCGGTAGTGATAAAGCTGGCATAAGATGATGACAGAGGAGACAAAGCATCGCTTAGAATTTAACGGATTCACATCAATCAATCTTCATGGATATGAAGTCATAATTCAACATACCTTCATTAGCTTGCGGAAAATATCGAGCCCACTGAGGCAGATCTGCAGTATATGTTACAATTGGGCAGTACCCCTCTGCCTCCCTGTTATACGTACAACCAGACAACTGTGTTTTGTTGCAATGATAGGCCCCCTTCCAGAAATTGCAAGGGGAGGTAACAAACTCAGTACCTTGGTTGCGACCCCAATCAAGATGGTCTGCCATGCTATAATTGGCACTGTACCATCCACTGTCTTCTAACAGAGCTAGAGTCATTTTTGAAACTACAGATCTTGTATCCACAGAACCAGTCATAATCTCATTCATCATAAGCCTTTTTTCCCAGTGAGATCCTGTCAGAAAAATAATGCATCTCTTAACTTTGTTGACGGGTGGCAGAAGTAGGAGTTCAAGGACATTGCACGTGGTGTTTAAATAATAGATGCTACGTTTTTTATTGAAACTTCTAAGCACCTCCTGGGCAGGATTCTAAAGGAGCAAAGGTGGCATGCCAGACTTCATATAGTTTTTAACCGTAACAAGAGACTTCTCTTAATCACACATTTATATGTAAATTTCCAAGTCTTAAACTATGACAATATTTGCAAATATCTCATAAGCAAGATGTAGTGATCACATTCATTGGGCACTAGCAACCTTAACTATTAAGGACTTAAAAAAAGGAAAAAGAAATGTAAAACTTATCTGAAGAAATGAAACAGCCTTAGTATATATAAACACCTAAAGTCATAATATTCTGAAGAAATGAAAGAAAAAAATAGAGTAGTCACATTTAGAACTTGGCCAAAAAAAATTAGGAAAAGAGAAAAACCTGATGTTCCACGCCCTCCCCCATCTTCCAGCTCCAAACCAGTGAAATTTTTGGAAAATGCCTATCATAAATCATTTGTGAAAGCTCTAATTAAGAACACCGATCAAGTTGTTGAACATATTTGAGCAAAATGACTACACTGAAAATTCTTGTTTAATTCATGGTAGAAGGTAGGAGGTAAACAAATATAGAGAGAAGTGAATGGCAACAATCCTGCCATTCAGCTCCTGAAAATCAACTACAATACAAACAACATGAAGGCAAAAGATGTATGGATTAAGATTGAAGTATTTGAGGTTGTGTTTGTCAGACAACTGTTAAGTCATTAAGAGGTTTTTCTTACCCGTTAAAGTAATAATTGATTATTTTTTGCTATAAGCTACACACTGTGCAACTAAAGCATTCCATGGTCTCGATGCCAGAAATAGTACTATACGCACCTTTAAAAATTATACCACGATTATGGAAACAATAGATATGGCGTTAATAAAATACAAAGGGAAAATTTTCGAAGCAAATACCCCATAATGATGTCGTGAATGCATGACAACACGTGGAAGCACCACATGCGTTACCATTCGCCCAAGATTTTCATCCATCACTTGTTTAGTAACCTGCAAGGACAAGTTATTTTGAACTTCAAAATATGAGCCAATAAAATGCCCAACATGGAAAGGAATGATGCAAAAACAAACATTTCCTAAAGTGAATTGATTAGAAAACTTGAGATTGCCCAAATGTCAAAGAAAAAAAATCATAAATAACAGAAAATTGAAAGGAGTATCCAATATTTCGGATCTCATATTTAGCTAGGCTCATGTCAGCCATCAGAACATTTGAAAAATACGAGTCTTAGAGTGTGCAAGCTAGCTGCATACCAGATTACGCCTTCTTTTCCTTTCATCTCTAAAATGAGCAAAAGCATGTGGATCGAAACCGAGAACATGCATAACCTGGAAAAGATCAAATCTAATCAACAGTCCCTCCAATATTTCCAATTTCATTATTTAATAATCCAACCAACCTCATGTATGAGGGTAGCAGAAAGCAAAGTCTCAGACTCAGCTGTCAAATGGCGAGGAGCAACGTTTACATGTCCTGCAAAGATTGGAAACTTCAATTCCAAACCCTCCCAAATGCAAGTCAAGGATAATCATTCAAACCAAGAATCTAGAAAAGCTACCAGCTATGGCACGGCCCCATTGATCACGTTCACAAGCCACAGCCCATGCAAGAGTATTCCCAGTGGTAGGTCTCGTAGTGACCAAAAGAACTAAATCGGCATCAAAAACACCCACTGGGGTAGGTGAACAAGTAGGCCA
>JANTPZ010004383.1:0-12643 GCA_025593235.1 Vachellia pachyceras
CCCATTGTTCTAATGCTACAATTCTGATCCAGGATTCTACTTATAAATACTACGAGATTATCCTTGTGGACGTGGCTCACAATGCCATCAGAAATGACCCAAGAATCAACTGGCTCTGCAATCCTGTCCACAAACACAGGGAGCTCCGCGGCCTCACTTCTGCCGGTAAGAAATACAGAGGCCTCCGCGGCAGAGGACACCTCCACCACAAAGCTCGCCCATCCCGCAGGGCTACCTGGAAGAGAAACAACACTCTTTCCCTTCGTCGCTACCGCTGATCCTATTGAAACTAGTTTGTTGCTTGGTTTTTCTGGATATTTTATTGACGACGTGGTAATTGTGATGTGCTTGAATTTTTCTTTGGTTGAATCTTGTTGTATTGGTAGAATATATGAGTTGGGAATGTTCAAGATGCCATGATTTTGCAGATCACTTGATATGGTCTTTTTTGCACTCTTGCTTGTCAGATCTTGGAAAAATTGTTTTCCTTTCGTTTGAGATTCATGAGTCGACAAGGTGTTGGGTGACTTTCCCAATTAAAAACCTTTTTATTTTGCCTGTGATTGAAATCTGGAACGTAGTATAACGCTTCATGGGGCTGCATAAAGTAGTTATAAGGTATAAGGCATAGATTTGGAGCAATGTTGCATATTGCCGTTAAAAATATTCTGATTTGTATCCATTTTTTTAATGTTGTTCAATTTTGAACGGAATGGAGCAAACTACTCTATTTTAATTCTTCCAAGGAAACGTTAGTAGCAAAATTTTTTAGGAAAAGATTGCTTCTATGAAAATCTTTTTAGTTCACATTTGGACCTTAACTCTGATTATAATCGCTACCTGTTTTCTGAGTCTAAGTATAACATATGGGTGAATTGTGTTTTTTGAAGACCCTACCTGTTGAGATTCTCAAAGTTCATTGGCCATAAGAAAAATAAAAAACCTCAGAAGCTCTTTTACTACATTAGTGGTCTTAGGGTTCAGCAAGTGATCTGAAATCCGGTAGGTCCATCCGAACTCGTCCAAAAATTTTTCTGTTTGGGCCTGCCCAAAAGTGGCCCGTTACGGGTGGGCCATTGGGATAAGTGAGACGGTGCACGGACAAGGCCTTGGACCAGGTCTTCCGTGATTATTTCTCATTTAAAAACCTCACCCTGGAAGATTGAAAAAGTTTATTTTAAACGCTCGTATGTTATTGGCCAAAAAAAGAGGTTAGTGTGTTCATTAATTTCATTCTAGACAAAGATTATTGGTAAGTAAATACTATTGTTTAGGGAGAGTTTTTTGTCCCATAGTTTCTATGCTGCAAAAGTTAAATTTAGGTTATGATTTTTTTTCTGCCAGAAAATTTAAGTTGTTATTTAATGCAATGTTAAAATGACAGTATATTCTATTAAAAAATGATAGTATATTCTTGTTCTACTGTTAAGGAACCAGATTGAAGATTATCCGCCTTAAAATAGTCTGATTATGATTATAGTGTAGAGAATATTAATTAATAATTACCGTATTAATGTAAATCCAGTTTTTTAAAAATTATAAAATTTAACTTGTCTTTTTGCTAGGTATAAAATTTAATTTCTCGATATTAAGATTAATTTGAACATTAACAAAATAAAAAAATGTTAAAACATACATTTGGTCCTTTAAGTTTATATTAAGTTGTTGTCTGATTCATTAAGTTTAAAAAATGTAATTTTAATCCTTTTATCTTAACACCTTTAGTTATATTTAACAGAAAATGTTGGCTCATCCAATGTAAGTGGTGATTCTTCAATTAAATATTGATAAAATATGCTTAAATTTTTAAGTATTTAATATAATCATGTTTATATTTAAAAGTTAACATTGTTTTGTGATCATTTAGCTGTAGAATTATCATTAAATTTGATGAGTCATCATTTTCTGATAAATGAAATTAACGGTATTAAGACAAAATTATTAAAATGGACTTTTTAAATTTAAAGGACTAAATTAAAATTTGATGTAAACTTAAAGGACCACGTATATATTTTAGTTAGAGAAAAAACAGCAAAAATATACGTTAAATGATTTAGCTTTATGTAAGTTCTTAGGTCAGTGATCTTAATTTAATAAAATACATTTTCAATCTTTTGAATCTAATAACGTTTAAATGATAATTTTTCGTATCAATCATTGTGTATGTTTAGGAATAACTTATTTCCAACAGTGCACGCAAGTCAAAACAGACCCATATTAAAATCCGTAAAAATCATTGTGAAATCTATAAAAACCATTTTGAAATCTACAAAATCATCTCAAAATCCGTAAAATCATCTCGAAAGCTGTAACTCCTTTCTCCTAACGGATTTTCCAAACATACACATTTTTATTTTTAAAAAAAATTAAATAATAGCATATGAAATGTTTATTCGCACTTCACAAAATTTTAAGCGAGCAAAATGAAAATTTAAGTGAAATAAAGCATCAAACGTATGTTCATTTTCTCTATTGTTTGTTGTGCAAAAAGACCATCAGCTTCAGCTTCAGGTCATAACTGTAAATTGAAAGATACACAAAATCAATAATATAAAAAAACTGTAAAAATCAGTGAAATATTAAATTAGCCCAAAATCTACCAGGCAAAGTAACTCAGTCTCTCCTTCACCAAAAAAAAAAAAAGTAACTCAGTCTCTCAGCATTACGGGTCGATGAGCAGCATACCCGGCCCGGCCCATCTACCAGATCTCTATTTAACATACCATCATTTCGAAACCCTGAAATTCTCAGTCTCTCATTGAGTGAGAGCCGACGTTCTGGTTTTCCTCCTTTCCGATGGGTATGGCTTGTTTCTCCTGTCGTGTTCTTTTGTTTTATCTTCTCGTCGGTGATGATGAATGCGAAGAAATGCTGATCTTACTGTGTTTTGTTCTTGGATAAAGGTGCCTACAAGTATGTCTCCGAGCTTTGGCGCAAGAAGCAGTCCGATGTCATGAAGTTCTTGCAGAGGGTGAGGTGCTGGGAGTATCGGCAGCAACCTTCCATTGTCCGTGTGACAAGGCCCACTCGTCCTGACAAGGCTCGTCGCTTGGGCTACAAGGCTAAGCAGGTAATGAACAGTATTTTTTTGTAAATGATGTGCAGTACCTGTCTTATTTGTGATTATTCCCTTGTCTGATGGACGGTGAAGTTCGTACATTTCTCGGAGGGTTGTAATTCAAGAGTGTTGAAAATTAATCTCTACTAATTTAACCACACAAAAACACACTAAAATTGAACAGAAAATCTACTGCAGGATGGTCGAAATCAGCTTGTAGGATGTTTTAATCTATTGGGTGGATTTGATGTGTGCTGCAATTAAATGCGATGTTAACTTCCTGTGGAAAGCCTTTGATTTGCAGCTTTTAGGATTCAAATTTTTCCGGTTATCTGAGAGTGTTGTGTTCTTTGTGATGTGAACAATCAGGATTCTCATTAAACCATATAAATGTTGCACAACTGAATGAGCTAATGTTTTGGGTTATATTTTGAGAACATGCTGGTTCAGCGGTCCCTTGATGCATATGCACGCATATGTATGATGATTGGATGCATCCTGAGACCAGCTATATTCAAGCTATCAGTCAGATCATCTGACCAAGTGAATTGTCCTCTTATCAATTTTGCTTTTGTTACGATCTGACATCTTATCTGTAATTTTAATGAAGGGGTCCTTGTGTTTGAAGATTATTTGATTGTTTTTCCATAGTCTATTCCTTTTTCGGACAAATAGGAAGTGATTTGCTTCTGTTCTTAATTTTGCTTCAATTGTATCATCTATTAATGCTTAAGATTGCTATATTTGCAGGGTTATGTGGTTTACCGTGTTCGTGTTCGGAGGGGTGGCAGGAAGAGACCAGTTCCCAAAGGTATTGTATATGGGAAGCCCACAAACCAAGGTGTCACCCAACTGAAATTTCAGAGGAGCAAGAGGTCAGTTGCCGAGGAGCGAGCCGGACGCAAGCTGGGAGGCCTCAGGGTCCTCAATTCTTACTGGGTGAATGAGGTTCGTGGATACCGGTTCTGCCATTGAAACTTGGTTCTGAATGACTTGCCCCATTGTTCTAATGCTACAATTCTGATCCAGGATTCTACTTATAAATACTACGAGATTATCCTTGTGGACGTGGCTCACAATGCCATCAGAAATGACCCAAGAATCAACTGGCTCTGCAATCCTGTCCACAAACACAGGGAGCTCCGCGGCCTCACTTCTGCCGGTAAGAAATACAGAGGCCTCCGCGGCAGAGGACACCTCCACCACAAAGCTCGCCCATCCCGCAGGGCTACCTGGAAGAGAAACAACACTCTTTCCCTTCGTCGCTACCGCTAATCTTACCTGAGTTAGTCTGCGGCTTCATTTTTCTTTATATATTGTTGAGGACATGGTAATTACCCAATGAATTGAAATTCTCTTGCATGACTCGTTTCGTGTAAGATCTGATGAATTGGGAAATGTCTTGTGTCGGTTTGTTTTGGATTAATTCCATCAGTTTTTGCAGTAATATATATTGGGAAATATTGTGCTGCATGAACTTTTCGTTTTTCTTGCATCCTGTTAGGTTTCGGGAAAGTAGTTGAGAGGGTGATCTCAATTATAATAGAAAACGAATTTCCTCCTGTATTTGTTACGGGGAAGAAAATTGGATGGTGAAGTCTCGATTTTTTTTTTTCGTTCTGCATTGGTCTATGTTTTGTTCTCGTTGGAAATAAATCTTTCCAATCCAGTGATTGAAGTCTTTAACCGCATAATGTACTTCTGATTTGCCAATACTTGTTTTAAAACGCTGTTTTGAAATAAATATTGAAAACACGAGGAACAGGCCCATCTGTATTCTGAAACACAATTTTTTTTCCTATGAATTTCGGTTTTACAGAGAATAAAGAACACAGAAAATGAAGCCAAGTGAAATTAGTTACAGCCTTATTTTTCATTCAATTGTACATTTCTTACGGATGGATTACCCACAATGGCCTCCTCATCCCAAATAACGAGGGTCAGAGAGGCAAAAGTATTAACAACTTTACATGCACAGCTCATACATCCATAACTTCCTTGATAGTAACAAATCGGCCAATCTCTATAGAAAGCTGTGCCGCAACTCCAATGGCGACGGACATCAATCCATCCTCCAGATCTACTGCGGGAGCCTTCTCTCCTTTAGTACTTATTGCACTCAAGAAGTTAAGGTGTTCCAGATAGCTAGACCCATGGTGCAGCCCATCATACCTACAGGTACAATAACATTACAACCAATCATTACTTGATTTCGCCAAGTATGCGTTAAGGTTATGGTATGCGGGCGCACACATATATAAACACATAAATGACCCACTTTATCCTCTGATCCTCAGCTTTCAATGTTTGAACGCCATCTCGCCCTGCCTCTCGCGTGCCAAACCGAACGATATTCTCAGGAACAAAGGCCTCCCCCTGTTTTGAACATAGCAAGTCAAGAAGGTTGATTCAAGCATCAATAATAAAACTTATGGCCTTGCGGTCTAGTAGTATAAATTATACAAGTTCCCACGTGAATGGGAGGTAATGGGGTTGATCCGCTTATAACTTTTAACAGATAAGTGCATCATGCCCCTCTAATTAAAAGAAAGGTATCGATAATAAAGCTTGTCTCTTGAGATAAATTATCAATTGCATGCAAAACTTAGGTAGAATTCTCTGGAGGAATTTACCTTTCCAATGTCACCCACGACAGATATTTCTTGCTCGTTTTTAGTGCCTTCAGCGAACATGCATAGATCAAGCATTCCTCGAGAACCATTGTCAAATTCAACTATAACGTATGCATTGTCAATAATATCTGGCACCTGCCCATCCAAATTATTTAACACCAGCAGAATAGAACAACTATGATTAGAGAACTCCTGGCAATTGAGGCTTTCAGACAGAGATATACACATCTTCCACTGAATATTACAGATAAGAACCAATGTCCTTATTTCTTCACCTATTGGAACAGAATATGCCATAGTCTTGCATTGCAAAAAGTCATAATCACAAGTCAAGGTACAGCATGGCATTGAGAACTTGAGAGTGATGATTACACAAGATATATTAAAAAAATAGTGTTAATAGATTAAGCATTTGATTTCTATGCTTCTAAATGATCACTTCATTACCCAATCTAAATTTTATACCATGTCTGACCAGTTCAAGCAATGATATTCAGTCCCAACAAAGGACTACTATAAACAACTACAGAGATTGGCGAATGCCGTATATTATAACTAAAATTGTTGTATCTAAATTACCTTTCCATCATATACTTCATCCTTGTGATTAACATCTATTGCTCCGGAAGCCATCACACGAACTGGATTTGCACCAGCAAATAGCCTCATCAGATCGAAAAAATGGCAGCACTTTTCTACCAAAGTCCCCCCTGAGTTAATATTGAACCGATTCCAATTGTTCACCTGGGGCATTGATCACTGTTTCAGCATAGCTTCTTCTACAACCCAAACATATGAACATAATTTGTATATTTTGACCTTAACCAAGAAAGGAAACCGGTGCTCCCTGATTGCTACCATTCTGACCCGTCCAACACTTCCACCCTTGACTATTTCTATAAGTTTTGCAACAGGTGGCATGTATCTATATTCCAGTCCAACCTGCAATAAGATATCTGGTCTCTTTCTAGCAGCATCAACAACCTGATTCCAAAATGTAAACCATCAGGGGAATAGCAAATACATGTCAAATACCTAATTACTGCTGAATAATCTAGAATTACGATAACTAACAAAAAAAAATACGTAATGTTATGCTCCTAGATCTTGCTCGTCAACTAATGAGGAAGGATAAGAAAAGTTGGTGCTATCTTCACCCAAGTGCAAGAAAACGCAAAACTTGTAAAAAGCAGATATGAATCATCATGCTGATTTAACCTTGTGCGCAGTTTAATTTAAATCTATTATAGAAGATATCATTCATGACCTCGGGGATTCCAATATCAAGGCATCCAACTGCAACAGTATAAGCATTTGCCATCTTGCTATAGCATGTTCTAGCCAAATCGAACTTGTCCATACTCATAAAACTCAGCCTTTGCAAAATACATTTTAAGGCAATGCCAAAATATAGTTAACATCTTATTGCTAATTTAAAGCACTGAAACGAAGGTGCAACAACAAAATAATACAGTAAGCAATAAGCAGACACATTCCTATGCAATGGAGGACACGGACCTCTTTGCAGTGCAAGACCGTGGTGCACAATGGCTTTTCCACCAGAACGTGATGTGCTTTGGGGTGATTGATGATGTCCATTAAGATTCTGTAATGGGTCATGTTTGGAGTAGATATTACCAAAACGTCACAGAGTCCGCTGTCCAACAGCTCCTGGTGCCCTCCAAAAACCTTCAAAACTTTCAAGGTCATACACCTTGCAGTGCAGCACCGTCTTCTTATGTAAAACACAATCTAAAACTCTTGTCCTAGTAATTGCAAAGTTTATACGTACCACTCATTAATCATACTCCATGTAATTCTAATCTTAGCTGATTGATGACAAAAACTATATGCCACGTGCAATTTGAAATAAGTAAACTTATATAAGCATAATTACCAATGAAACTGCGAATCATCACAGAAAAACCCCAATTCAATTACATGAACATGGATAAGAGTATTACTAATTAAATAAAACGAAATTGACAATTGACGGAGAGGAAAATCTTACTTTGAGAGGCCAGTTAAAGGAGTGAGCTAAATCGAGAGCGTGCTGTTGGGAAGGAACGTGAGGGTCGGCTATGGCGGCAACGACGACGCCTTCGGTTCGAAGATGATACAAATTGATGAGATGCTCTCTGCCCATCATTCCAACCCCTATGATTCCATACTTCACCGGACTCCTTTTGTGATCCGAAGAAGAATCCATGGATTACTGCAAGCGGCTTCAGCCTTCGGCTTCAGCTCTAGGAGTAAGCAGTACCTCACTGACGAGTCAGGACAGGAGGGAGGAGTTATCAACGTTGACGTCTTGGAGATGCTACGTTCGGTTTATTTAGTAAATAAAAAATGGCAATTATAGATTTTAATTAATTTTGTTATTTTTTACCTGAATTAATTTTGTTATATGAAGATAAATTCTATTATAAATTATAAATTAATTAGTACCCTCTAAAATCAATTGAGATTGAAAAGCTGGTAATTGCAACTTATGATTATAGTTTTGGATATGTAATTAATTTTGATATGTACAAGGTGTTCGATAATTTATAATTATGATTTAGTCATAATTTTAAGATTATAATTAATTTCAGCATGTTTAAGTGTGTTTGATTTTAGATTCATAATTGATTTTTAACATGGATAAGTGTCTATTGAGATTGAATTCCTTTTTTTTTTTTTTGGCAAGAAATACTTTCATTAAACAATTTGATATCCTTACATAACACTGTAAAACCGACATCAAAACACCTTCAGCCGGGATCCACCTCTAGTAGTCTAGCATCCTCTTTAAGCAAGCGGCATAGCGGTCTAAATACCGAATCAGGAGGATAAGATTCATCCGACGAAGTTTTAGCAACTCAGTCGATCACTAAATTTGCTTCACTAGAATCCAAACACAAATGTAGTTCCTAATTAATTTTCTTGATTCCAAACACAAGTGCTGAAGGATAGCCTCACACCTTACATCTCTAGAAATCCAAACACAAAACAAGGGCTATACCATCAGCCATCACTGCAGAGTTAGCTTTGACAATTTTTGGAGCCACCCATTAGAGTCCCTTACTACAAAAGCAACCGCTGCCCTCCCATCCGTTGCATTAAAAGCATAATCAGAGTTGATTTTGACGCCATTACCGTTAGGAGGTGCCCAACTCTTCCTCTTATCAGCTTCATTTCTGTCTCCTAAATCATGACTTCACATCATGTAGCAGCCATCCCTTTGCTTCCCAAAACTCCTTCAATAATTCAGCACCCTGTTTAACGGTAAACATTGGGTTAGTCTCCACATTCTCATATAAATAAGCATTCCGATCCCTTCCAAATCTGTCATAAAGTTCCAGCAATCATAGCCTTTTGCCACTGAGATAAATCAGAATGAAACAAACATTTGGCAATCCAACTATTAGGCTCAAAATCAATCAGGGACTCAAAATTTAGAGACAGCTGACAGCATACTCCCAAACCATGTTGCTTTAGCCCAATTACAATCAAAGAAAATATGTTTCATGTCCTCTACCCCTGCTTTACAGATGAGGCAAACATCAGTGGCACTGCAATTTCGCCTGTTTAAATTTTTAAAAGTAGGCAATCCATTGGATATAAATCTCCGCATAAATTTTTTTATTTTATGGACACAAAGACAGCATCTTTTTCCTGGGTAAGTCATCAAGCCAAGGATGCTGCCACACCCTTGTCTTCATCCTATCTCCAAATCTTGCTATAATGTTACCCTCTAGCACTCGTTTACCTTCAATGATGCTTGCCCACAGCCATGAGGCCCTAATCAATCATATATGACAGCCTCGATTTTGTTAAAAATGATTCCTGCACTCATTTTAATGTGGAAATCTATGTTTCAACTAAAATCTTTGATTTAGCTATAAGCTGTTCAAAGAAGCTTACGATAATCAATTGATGTACATCAATGTTATCCTAATTCTATGAACACTTGTAACGGTAGAATTTGACGTTATTAAGATTATTTATGATTGATTGATATTGATTATTAATAGATTGTGGTCCTTGAGGAGACACCACCAATATTCATAATAAACAAATTGAATATTTTATGTATTTAAAATTTTATAAAATAAAAAAAGGAAATAAAAATTTTTAATATCTCTTGACATCTTTTCCATATCATAAATTACCATTCCTACTGTTATTCACAGTATTCCCAATATTCTCATCATTCTTTCATCAGCATGTGCAGATGCCCTCCAATTACTTACTCTTCAAATTCTCTTGAATGACAAAATTATACTTTTCCATATCATAAATTACCATTTATAGCAGGGACAGTATTGCCTGTAGGTTTTAATATTTCTACTGGTTTTGGAACTTCACATGCAATGCTACATTTACGGGGGTATCCATAATTTATAATTTTATGTCTTTCAATCGGGAAAAAAAAACAGAAATCCTCACACTTAAAGAATAGCTGGATCCAGAATTTCTGTGTTTTATAACTAACACTGATGAATACTTCAACAGCATGAGCTCACAAAAAAAAAATTCAATCATGGATGATAGATCCAATCACTAGATACAGAAAGTTTGAAACCCCCCCCCCCCCCAAACACAACATTTCCCACCTATGAATATGAAAAACATAGCATCCAAAACAAAGGTTCCTAGACACTTTGGTGAGTATGGTATCCTCACCCAGAAAGACAAGTGATCAAATGATAGTGAAGCTGAATGCTAAGTAACCAGCAAGAGTCAGATTTTTCTGCTTCCTTTCAAAGATAAAATGCAAAAGAACAAATACATTTCATGTTGTAATATTCCATACCAGTAATAGAAAATAATGAGCTACAAGAGATTTCAGATACCAGACAAAAAACAAAAATGGAATGCAAATCCCAATCATATAATTTCTTGATGTCGGAGTTCAGAATTCGAAGAGCAGCCCACTAACAAGATATAGGATCTCATTGCATTTACAATTGAACTAATTTTGAATCTGGTTACAAGTCTACGAATCAACTTCAAACATAACCTCACAAATCCAGATCCAGTAAATCACAGCTCTCTCATTTGGTTAAGTATCTATATCAGAACCTTGTCCCTGAAAGAACACCATAAGTCGTCAAATTAGTCTCAACCAAAAGCACTCTTCAATCAGACATTCCCAGTTAACTATCCTGGATCTATTAATTTCTTTTCCACTATCGACCAATCAGACATTCAAATACTAGAGGAGTTTTGATGGCCAACCAAGATATTAGAAAATTGAACAAAGAAACGAAAAAATTATGTCGATAATGCAGATCTAAGAAACTAACACTGATTAGGAAAAATGGAAGAATACCGAGGAAAAACAAAGGCACACCTACGTCTGTTTGGAATAGGAAGAAGACGAGGGAACGCGCTTGTTTCGGAACATCATATAACCAACGGGTAATACGACTCCGATCATCATAACGGCGGCTCCCATTAAGTATCTGAATGGGCTCGGAGGTTCAACCTCCAGGAAAATCTTACCCTGCATGATAAGAACACAAGGAGAAATTCAATACTAAAATGATTAAATTTTCAGAGAAAATGAGTCGATCATGAAAACCTAACAAATACTAATCGGGATCGGGATCGGGAAAAAAAGTCAAGAGAGAGGGAATTATTACAGGCATATGGAAGAAAGCTATTGGTCGAATTGCGAAGAAAGTACGGTACTATGTTCTCTAACTCTCCAAGTCTCGACCCGGAAGTCGGAACGTTGGGGATTACAGGATGGTTGGGTGATAGGTGCGGCGTTCTGCGTTTTATTGTTTTACTGACCCACCCATGAGCATCTTCATTTGAATAACAACACAGGGAAGGAACGATTTTACGAATTTTAACGTAAGATAAATATTTATCCTGATTTATATGTAACCTGGTTAAAAATAATGTCCCGTTTGATACACGAAATTGATTTTGATGGAATTGAAAGTGAAATTTGAAGTGGAAGTAAGATTAAAAGTATGTTTGGTATATTAGAAGAAGTGGGGTATTATTTTAATTTAATATTTATATTTATAATATAAAAAAACTAATAGCCTTCCAGACGCACACACCGCCGATGGCCACTGGAAGCACAGCAGAACGTGAGACCGGAAAATGCTGTCACTGATCTGAGCTCTCTCCCTCTGGACCACTCACGAAGCACCTGCAGACTTGGAGACCAGGGAGGGAGGGAGGAGGAGGCTCACACACACAACGCCGCCACGGAGAAAAGGCTCCAGTCTCCGTCATCGTCTGCGCCCATCGAAAGCGAGGTTCCTCTTCATGCAATCTCGCCTCCTATGGCGTCGTCGACCAATGATTCTGTACCAGCTGAAGGATACTTGGCCGGGGAGGTTCTTCTCGGCTGTCCGCCTTGCTCGTATGATGCTGTGTCTGGCCATGAAGAATCTCGACGTTGCAATGTGGGGAAGCTTGCAGAGGCGATTGCAAAGAGGAGGGCTGCGGATTGCGGTGCTGAAGGGAGAGGGGCAAAATGGGCCAGATGACAGTTCCATGAAGCTGGAACTCAGTTCCTACCTTGGGTCTATGGAAGTGTCATTTCCATTATTTGATGAAATTGACAATTCCAAAGAACCCAATTGCAACCAACCAAACAAGCTTATTTTCTGGTTCCCACCCCAATTCCAGTTCTAGGCTCCTGGTTCCATGCTACCAAATGTAAAATCCTTTTCTTAAAACGCCAATAACAAAATATTTGATTAAAATTCCTTTGACTAGTCAATATCGAAACCGTCATCGAGCGTTAGACCATAAAGGTTCAGACCAAACGTATGCCATCACTAAGTTGAACGGTCAAAATAATTCAACAATCAGTTAAAATAAGTCAACATATGCATGATGAGCCCTAAGGTGGCAATATATAATAATACAACATAATCCAAAAAGAATGAAGCACTACTTTTAATGAAAGTAGTTCAAGCTTCCGGAGTCTTCCCTGAAG
>JANTPZ010004385.1:0-17166 GCA_025593235.1 Vachellia pachyceras
ACAACAATAATTACACATGAATTTCATATTTCAACGAGGTTCCAAAGGACTTTTTAGTAAGGAATGGGCTTTTGAGGGACCTTTTATATTTGTTACCTTCTACAGGGTTCAGTTGCGACTTTCCCATAATAATATTCATAGTCTAATATTTTTAATGAACTTTCTGGATTCAAATTCATGAAGGATAGTCATTTATAGCAGCTGCACCGTATGCCACGCATTCATTATCCGAGACGATTTGTTTCAGTCTTTAGACTTACATTGGTTGAAAAAAGAAAGTTGAGGTTTCCACCATGCCACGTGTTCATTAAAAGATATTAAATCAGGAACATGGTTGGTCACCAGTTCTTACGTGCCACTGCCCACTACAGGAAGCAGAGTGAACGTGTCCCTGATTCTCATCTTAGGATGATCCAGGCATGACTTTTGATTGATACAACGTAGACACTAAATATGAGCACATATCTCAATCAAAATTCAAAATTTATTTTGTCATATTGAGTGTTGTTAATCTCTTTTACGAAACTCACTCCTTGTTGGTATGACTTGTTTTAACGAAATATATGCATTTTTATAGTGGGGACAGTCCTAATCAAAGCATTGTGAGGCATTAGATGTTGTTATTGTTTTTGTCTAAGCACACGTACTCTAATATTAGAGGCAATCATGTTTAAGACATTATTAATAATTGAATGTGAGCACATCTCTTAATAAGGATTTGAGCATTAATCCATTAGATTATGAGGGACTAATCCATTTTGTTACATTTAATTCCTTTGTTGTTGGTATGACTTTTGAACCCATTAGAGCCAGTGAATGTTATTTCCAGAGGCATAATTCCTATATCCCATTTCCCTCCATGAGCTTTCCCTTCTTATTTAGCCTCATGAGCCTAAACCAAAAATAGATTATGTGCTTGGAAGCCTAAAGCAGCGATTTTGTGAAGGTCTTGAGGCCAAGATGAGGGGCCTATGTCTAGTAGATCGAGTCAACGACGTGGATGAGAATGGTCTGTCAGTGCGCAAGCGACAATTGTGTCCTCAATTTTGATTTCTAATGAGACAGCGAAAGTGTTGCCACTTGCCAAGCCTCAAGCGCAGTCCAGTACGATGGCCGAGAGAGGCATATTCGCTGAATGTTCGCTTTTGAAGCCGACGACCAATCTCTCTGGCCTCGTTTCAAATGTCCCTAATACACTCTTCTCCCAATCATATCTCTTTTAGGTTGTTCTTCTTCCTCATTCATCAGCATATTATGTTTCTGAAACTCATGCCCCTTGCCTCTCATCATTGCCACCCATTTTCCCACTCTGTTCGCTCGCGTGAGGTAATCTAATCTAATCTAATACTTACTTCCCCACCATCTCTGTCTTCTGATTTCTGCTGGTTTACCCCCACAACTTGCGATGAGATTTTAGTTTCACGAACCATTTAACTTAGCTTAAGAAATCACTCGGATGGGTGTTAGCTGCGGTAAAGGGATATCAAATTTACGACTCAGAAATGTGTAGTGGTCGGATCATATGATTGGAAGCGTGCCTTGATTGATTGTGATTTGTTTGTTATTGACTTGTTTCTTTGGAATTCAGTTTATTAGACGCATGCCTTTGGACGCCTCGCCTGTTTTCATGTTTGGAGTGTTGCCTTGTCTTGTTCTTTTGTCCACAATCCTTATCATTCCTTTTAGGTTTTGATTGCAGAGTGTAAAAGTTGAGTCCAGATTCGTTGATGTAGAATTAGGATCCAAAGCAAAAATTTACTATTTTTGAAAATCCTTCCTCATTGTATTCTTTTCTTCTTAACTTTCTTCCTCATCGTTCAGTCATAGTTTGTATTGGGCCACAGACATGATTGACTTTCACTGGCTCTTAGCCCTTTGTTTGGCAGTAAATTGGCTTTTGGTAGGTAGGTTAGAGAAGGAGGCATCTTTATCTTCCCTGTCTAGCCTTCCATTCTTTGTATTCAGCTCTCGTCTGGACGGAGGCAGGCACTGTTATCATAGCATCATTTTAATGATCACCTGCCTATCATTATGGTGTTAGGGGTAAATATTTTTTTTTTTGGGTCTAAAAGTTACCTTAAAAAACTTTTTTTTTTTTTTAACTTTTGCCCTTTGGATTTACTTCATATTTGAATTGTGAAATTGGCTTTTTTTAATGTATCTTCCCAATGTGTTTTTATCAAAATCATTTTTCAGATAAGTCTATTTAAACATAAATCATTTTTTGTTAATTGGCTTTTAATCCAATTTCAGTTTACAAAAAGTAGCCGGAACAAAAATTATTTTTACAAAAGTTAATACAAACAGGCATTGCAATTGTCATTCATAAATTATATCACTTATTTTAAAGAAAGAATTGTAATTAGTTTCTAAGTAAAGAAAGTTACATCTAACAAATCTTAAATATTTGTCAATGACAAGTGAAAATGAAACCATTAACAAGTGGAAGTAACTCGCTGATAAGTGTCATTTGAGTTAGTGGGATGCTATTTTTATAATTTGGGATCTAATTGCAATTCTCTCTATTTTGGACTTTGTATAATATATGAAATGGTAATTTCGTTTCATTTATTTTTTAAATTCTATAGTGACTGAAACAATTTTCAACATTAAATATGACAAATATCTCATGTTAAGGAATTTTCTTCCATATCAGGAGGGCTTGGGTCCTGTGCTTCTACCCATACGCCCTCTATCTCATTTCTTGTCGCTGAAGTCAACTTTTCATGTAGCCATAAGTTTGCTTGGTTGGCAACGTATTTGAAAAAAAAAATAAACATGTATTCAACAGTGTTTTTCTCTAAAATGAGATAATATCCTTCACATATTTACATCGTAAATAGTAAAAATACTTCTCTACCGCGTTGCTAAACGAGCCTAGTAACGTTTTATCCTTAAACCAAAGGAAACAAATAATTGGGCCCCATGTTTGCATGCCTTTCCCTTAAACATGAATGGCTATTGCTAGTCCACTTACAAAGTAACGTATCATTTCCACTTACAAATTAACTTTTGATGTTACCAATTGTTTTGAAGAATGAGTTGCACTCTTGTGTTGGTTTGTCAACTTATCTCATCAATGCCTAATTACCCTATATTCGGGAAAGGTAAAATTTTCCGAGTTTGCACTGTGTCATTTTTCTTATAACTTGAATTGAAGGCTTTATTCTATTTTCAACATTTCCAACTTTGCGCCATCTCCTTTTCCTTATTCAATGTATCCATGCTTTCACTTTTGATAATGTCTAACCATTTGTCAAAATAGGCTTTGATAAATATAATTTGCCCTTAATTGTTGTTAATTGTTATATCAAATAATAGATTAAATGAAAATTGTATCCTTGGCATTGTGTAATAACATGCATGTTTGGTAATTATGTTGGGAATCACCTTTGTGCAAGTTAAGACAAAAATCGTCTTACATATTTACTTAGATTTGTGTAAAATTATTCTATCAACGGATTTCTAAATATACACAATGCGTGTCTGGGAAATCCGTTGGGAGAAGCGGTTACGGCTTACGAGGTGATTTTATGGATTTTAAGATGGTTTTACAGATTTCGAGATGGTTTTTACGGATTTTGAGATGATTTTTATAGATTTTGAGATAGTTTTGTTCTGACTTAAGTGCACCGTTTGGGAAAATGAGTTCTCAAACAAGCACAATGTGTGCTTAAGAATTCGTTAGGAGAAAGAAGTTTACAGATTTCAAGATGATCTTATATATTTCGAGATGATTTTTACGAATGCATGTTTGAGAAAACTTTTTTCCAACGATGTACACATACCAAGATAAATGTATCTCAAAATTCGTAAAATCATTTCTTCTAGTAGGTTCATAAACACACAAGATAACTCTTTCTATCCAAGCTTTGGGAGAAACGAAGGACCAATAAATCATCTTTGATGAAGACCAGAACCTTCATATTGAAAAAGACATTTCGGATTCGGTTCTAAACCATGTGAATTCGGGTCGCTCACTTGGACGGTCCAGATGCCATCCAATACCATCGTCATCACTCATCATAACCGTCGACCTCTTTTCACGGCTGAAAAGCATGGCAGGGCCATTTTGGCATTTGAGTGGTCTACTTGTTACTACCAGGTGTCTCGAGACCAGCTTAGGGTTCTTGTCGATCACCTAAACCCGGAACTTGTAGCTTGTGAATCATGGCTGAGCATCAAGAACACGAGGCACCAAAGTCTGAATCATTGTTAGATAAGATATCTGAGAAGATTCATGATCACCACTCTTCGTCTTCGTCCGATTCAGACCACGAGGAGAAGGATAGCCCGTCTCCTTCGATCAAATCCAAGATTTCCCGACTTTTTGGAAGGGAAAAGCCAGTTCACATGGTCCTCGGGGGCGGAAAACGTACGAGATTCATATTCTACTGTTATTTCTATTCGTCGTAGAACTTTGGCTTCCAATTGATCTAGAGTACTGTTATTCTTAAGCTTCGATTTTACCTTTTTTCATCTCTAATATGCGAATCGAGTTCCGAATATGATTCTTCCAGCCCTCTTTTGAGTGATTAAGCTTGGTCTAAGTCAACTCACTGCAGTCCCAGTTGCTTCCGTTTTCCTGTAAAGAGGAACGAGATTTGTGCATAATATACAATTTGACATGATTAGATCCTTTTCTCCTTTTGTTTTCTGTATATACATCCTTGAACTAAATTATAGGTAATATCGCCTTGATTTTGTGTGCTAAAATGATGAGGATACCGATCCGGATATGTTATATGTGGAAATTATAGAAGATACGTAGTGCATAATTCATAATCGAAACCACAGAGTCTTGATTGTGAGGAAAAAACATCTTTAAAATGTCATATCGGACGAATATTTATTCGTCTGTGACTTCAACTCGTGGTTTTTGGGGCTAGGTAATGTTCCATGTTTATGGTTTCTCGATCCGCAATGTTTGGTGCAAATTATTCATTAACGTGGCATCCTTGACATTTAGGGCCTAGATTTGCACTCCACCCATGTTTCTTTTGTTCTTTGCTTTGTTTGCTGTTGTCTACTGATTTGTTTGTTCACGTAACAGCGGCAGATGTTATGCTATGGAGGAATAAGAAGATATCAGCTTCTGCTCTTGGTGTTGCAACGGTTATATGGGTTCTGTTTGAATTGCTTGAATACCATCTACTCACTTCAGTCTGCCACTTCCTAATACTAGCACTTGCAATTTTGTTCTTGTGGTCCAATGCCTCAGCTTTTATCAACAAGTAAAGTAGTTAGACAATGCTTAATTTTTCAGGGCATTTAATTCCTTTCATGCGTGCGTTTAATAATTTATTTTTATCAGGACTCCACTGCGTATCCCAGAAGTTCACATCCCAGAGGAACCTGTTCTACAGTTTGCTTCTGCTCTTAGAATAGAGATCAATTGGTTGTTTGCTACTTTGAGGGATACTGCATCAGGAAGAGATCTCAAGAAGTTTCTTTCTGTATGTTGATATCGTTTTAAAGCTTGCATTTTTGTATTCATATCAGTAATGTGGTCTAAGCTGGTGCATGCGTGCTTATAAAAAAAATATTGTTGTTGTCAAAGTGTAAACTCTTGAGTTTTTTTTGGAGGAGGGGGAGGGGGTTGAAGGGAAGAAATTGAATGAGGGAGTTTCTGTGTGGAGTGGAGGGTTTTACAAGAAATGAGTGAGTTCAAAGGGATGGGGGATGCATTTTGTGTGTTGACTAGATGACCAATAATTTAGTGGCGGTTTAACGGTGAGTTATGATTGTTTGTAACATGCGTCCTGAAATACCAATGTAGCTGTGCTTATTTCTTCTTACTTTCCTGGCTGGCATTTTACTCTGTTTTGTATTACATGATAGGTAATTGCAGGACTATGGGTTTTCTCTATCGTGGGGGGTTGTTGCAACTTCTTGACGTTGTTCTATATAGGTAACGAGTCTTTCTATTTCGGTTTAGGTTGATATTACAGAGTACAGACCATCGTTTACTGCTTTGGAAGTTTAAATATTATCTTGATTTGTATATTCTAATATGTGGAACAGCCTTTGTTTTGCTTCACACTGTTCCCGTGCTCTACGAAAAGTATGAAGATCAGGTGGACGCCTTTGCTGAGAGGGCAACCGTGGAGATGAAGAAGCAATATGCGGTGTTTGATGCCAAGGTTTTGAGTAAGATTCCCAAGGGACCTCTGAAAGGCAGAAAGAAGGACTGAAGTGGCTGACAGATGCGCGATGTAGTTGGGCACTCTTCAATATCCCGTTAGTATTTGGACCCCTTTATTTTTCAAAACCTTATCTCCTTGTAGTTTATATTTTTCTAGGTCCCCTTGGTACATGGGAAAGATCAAGCTAGCTTTTGTTTCAGCTGCTTTCATGGACGTCATTGGAATTCTATGTTATATGGATGTCTCTTATGTTATATTGAAGATTTGCCCTTTTGGGAAAGGGGGCAGGGAGGGTTTTCTGTACATCCATGCGTAGCATTCGATTTAATTTAAAGTTTTAATGAACCATGACAACTCCTTGGTTTAACAAGGTATATTCTTGTCTGCTGATGGCCTGCGGGAATATTTATAATATGGACTTGACAGCATTTCATTTTGGTCCCGCGGGGTTGAACCTTTCGTACCATTAAATTCTAACCCTCTTTTGCCATTTTAGAAGGGCTGGCTACGCTACTTAATATATCTCAAGTGACCTTTGACATCTCTTAATTTCATAATGATTAAAATTGAACTTTTTATAATGATGTTTTGAAAAGGAAAGTGGCCACGTCTTTAAATCGAGTCTGTTTTAATTATTTATGTTAATTTTTTTAGGAAAATTTATTGGGAGGTCTCAAATAAAGAACTTATTTAATGAATGGTCTCAATTTTTAAAATATTTATCAAAAGGTCTTATTGGCAACATGATGTGTTGTCAATACAGCGCATGATGTCAATGTATAAGATTTCATATTGTTAACAGGGCCTTTTGATAAATATTTTAAAAATTGGAACCATTCATTAAATGAATTCTTTATTTGGGATCACTCAATAAATTTCCTTTTTTTTTTTTAATAAAGGCATGCATGGTAGATCTGTTTGGCTCTTGAGCAGCGGGTTAGGGGATGCAGTTAGATTTTTACTTGTACATAGAAACTAGGGAAATATTGTTTTCGGCCCAAAACATGGTAGTTAATTAAATGACCAGTTTGAGGATTTTAAGATGAGAATGTTGTAATTGACGGCTCGTCCTGCCCAACATTGGTATGACCTAAAAGGAAGGGAGATTTCACCCTGCCTTTGGCTTGTGGGTGAGCCCAACCCCCAACTTAAAAATTTTTGTATAAAAAAAAAAGAGATGAGAATGTTGGCGCGCGCGCACACATGCATATTATAAAATTATTGTCTACGATTCTCTATTAGAATATTGGGTTGTGTTGTAGTGAAAGATATTATTTGAAAAATTGTCGACAGAGCATAATAATATTGCATGATTCATGCAATTGATCTTGTGCAACTAGACGAGGCTTGTTAATATATAATTGAAAAATGCTTTGTAAGGGCATAGCAATTTGTACATAATCTAGCTAATGAACTTCTGTCTTTCTAAATCTGAATTTTGTGGACGAAAACAAATCATGTCAGATGCGTGAAATGGTCTATTATCAGAAATTAATTTATTTTGTGATTGCACATATTATTATATATTATCTTGTTTAATTTTGACCAGAGAACTTGATGGAATATTAAAAATGCCGCTAAAAAGGGAATATAAAAAATGCAAATTCATGTTTTCAGTTTTTTTATCCATATTCATGTTTTCTTGTTAGTAATATAGCAAAGGTTTATTTTCATAACAAGAATTTTGGTTTTAAGTTGAACACTGTCTAGTGGTTTCTGACGTGAAATCACGTGCACTAACACAACATAGCAGCTCACTGGGGAAAGGTATGGAGTACATGTTTTAACTTAAACTGGTAACTAAACAGAGGAGCTTAAATTAAAACTACAAAAACAGGCAGCCAATTGTTCAATCTAATTTAATCAATTTCCAGGTCCATAAATATTAATATTGCCGGGAAAATTCGTCCGATATCACTCCTTAATTTTCAAGCAATAGTGCTCCATTTTGAAATGACGGGCATCATAACATTTCCTTCATTGGAATGTAATGTGAGGGAAGGTTATCACACGCAAAATAGAGTTGAATTCCACAAAGCAAAGAGCGGGAGCTGGCTATGAAATTTGCTTATATTGATCAAGTCCGATAAACACATACAACAGCTCACAACACGTTTCCGTTATCCAAGATGGATTGTTTTACATTCAGGTTTACATTGTGCCTCCTATTCATCAACAGTATGGAACAACATACAATCATCAGGCATGGTTCCTCTTACCGGCTCTTGGAGGACCCAAGAGATTGAGTGCTTAACACTCATCTTCATAGTCTTGGGAAGACGATGAGCTCACCACTAACCACTTGCTAAACTATTATGGCTTTCTTTCATGGATTTATTTCATGAGGTCCAAGAAGACAAAGCTATTCCAAAGACTGTGCAAGAGCATGGACGGTAATAAATTCCTCGATCGGGTGAATATTACACCCATCACCATGCCAAGAAATATAAGTGGTAGCATCCTCAGTAAATTGAAATGTGCAAGAGCAAAGGCAACTGAACTGACCAGTATTGCACACCACACGGGCATGTATCTGGTAAGTGATGGGAGAAGAAAACCACGGAACACTATCTCTTCCCACACAGGGGCGCAGATTGACACCACTAACGCATATAATCCCATTGCCACGGGATCCCTTGCCATTATTGATTGCTCAACACTTGAAAGCGTAACAGGCGTTGAAGGCAAAAGTGGTAGGAGGTCCAGGTTGAACTGTGAGAGTCGATTGACGAGGGGAAACATGAGACATCCCAAGACGACATCCAACTGCCATTTCCCTTTCAGGCTAAACCTGAACCAATCAGATGGAAGGGGACATACCGAGACAGGCAGAGCTGAAGAATTGCTATACCAGCTAGTCCTTCAGTTAGATCAGTAACAAGGCTAAATAGTGCCTGCCCTCTAAATGTTAACGATTCCTTGTTGACACCAGCTATATGAGCCGCAAAAGGAATCATCCAAGATCCTATAAACCAAAATGCTCCTGTCCAAAGAAGCATAACATGCATGGTACATTGTTTTGCAATTCAGCTTCTCATGTTAAGATTTTCTTTCTTACACTTTAATCTACATCACTAGGGCACATCATCCCTAATTCAATTGTCCAACGATAAGTTGGTGTCTTGGTTTCGACTTTCTATTAATGTATTCTGTCAATTTAGAATAGGGGATGATGAAATAAATAGAATTCATCTTAAAATACCCTAGGCATGCATGTCATCTATTGCCCTAAATAAATCATAAAACTGTATTCTGTATATCTGTTCCGTTTGAGTGTGAACCATATCTTTCCAAGTCCATATCCAGTGAACAAGGCGTCAGCCAAAATCAACTTCATCAAACAAGATTCAAGGAAGGTCGGTGAACCAAATTCTTATCTGCTTAACATGTGAGGTCAAGGAGAAGATCATCGAGCCATTTTTCAAATTTTAAACAATTAATGAACAATTCTTGGAATGCTTAGCTGCTAAGGCATCCTTGATAGAGTGAGAAATTAAGGGAGAGTGAAGATCAAGGATGCACCATAAATCACCTAACTTCCTAGACTTATTCACTTCCAATCATACCAAGAGCACCTTAAATTGGAACCCCACAGGATTTTATAGCTGAAATTAAGCAATGCTATTAATCAACATCTAGTCTAGCTTGAAGTAGGAGAAATACTTACTTGTAATATGGTCCCCCCAGCCCAAGGGACAACCCATTCTTTACCAAATAGTATCAATACTGTAGTAGCAGACTGAAACAGAATCAAACCTTTCAGTCAGCATAAGATTAGACAAATATTTACAAATTCGCTCTTGTTCATGAACAAGATGTTAATGTAACAGTAATATATTGACCAGGGGTGAATTAATGTATCCTTATGTCTAGAAAAACTCAAATGGGAATCGAATTTTCCACTTGCTGTACATGGAAAACAACAGCATCCAAATAGGAAATGCATTTGTTCATGTTTCCATCGATTGGACACATAAAAAACACAGATATCCCTGTCGTATAAAAATGATGTATGAAGATATCTATGGGATTATATTTTCAACATAGAATTATACATCCAGCTACTAAGATTGACTACATTTCCACTGAACTGTGCAAATACCTATCAGACACAGTTGTGTTATTCGAGGAGGAGCTGACCATCAACCTAGACCTTCATAATCCTAAAAGCCAAATAGATTTAGGGTCAAACGATGCTCAAAGAAGAAATGAAATTCATTGGATAGCATCATTAGCATGTGATTCCAGATAAATACACTTGTTTTAGCTATATTCATGATTCATCTCCCTCAAAGGGATGAGTCTACCATCTGTGTATGCAAATGCATATGAAACGCGTCTGATTTGTAGTGAGTATAAGTCACAACTGAGAGTTGGAACAACTGAAGAGACGGATTTAATTCCATTTTGTACCACCATGCAATACACGATTCAAAGTTTTACTATCAACAATTAGCACAGATATCGTGATATGAATATCAATCTTATAAGCACAATAGAACCCATTCACACAATGAAGTGCATAATATAAAAGGCAAATAACACAGTTACCTTCTGAAGGCTCGAATCCCAGTCCCTTTTGGTGACACTTGAATGACTAAATTCAGATTGCACCAACTCCTCGGGAAGATAATGGCTTATAACTTCAGGCTTTGGGGGTTCTGAAGAATGATGTTCGTGCCTAAAGCATAAGATACTCGATCTCTGCAAGTGAAAGGCATCATGAAAACCACACTAGGTACGCAGAACAAAATAAGTTGGGCACCATTTTCACCGGAAATCAGTGCATGAAGTAATAAAACTTGTATCTGGAATTCTGATTTGTATTACAACCTTTTAAGGTTCACTCCATTGCTTTACTGCTCAAGAAAGGAGTTGTTTTTTCTTTTAAGAAAAAAGGAGCGAAATTCAAAGGCTCCTGTTTACTCTTTCGATGCGTGAAAAATGTGATCCTCAATAGAACAAAGTATTATAATGGCCAGAACCTTTTCGACCTTCTCCTTTTCTGGGCGGTTAAAAAGGCATTAATAATAATATTTCCAATGTCACATAAACCAAAGGAGAAATCACAAGCGAATAGAAAAGATGAAACTAACATGGAAAGATGTTTCAACTAGTCCCACATATTGCTTACGTTCTTTGGCGACTTAGATTCCAAGATCCGAAAAGGCCGAGAAATGGGACGGAGGGTTGGGGGTCCGCTGACGCCCTTATATTGAGAGGTTGAGGGTGGAAGAGAGAAGCGACGGAAGACGGTGGCAGAGGACGAGGCACTCAACATGGAGGCTAAATAGAATCGAACGCTGAAAATCTCCAAACCTTTACATCAAACCAGGTTTGTCGTTGGAAGCTAACAAATGATTTGGTAGCTGAAGTCAAGCTGTTCTTCCTGACCCCAAAGAGAAAGGAATTCAACTGCCAGCAGATGATGGGGTTTTCTCCCTAAAGTTTTCAAGGGTTTTTTTTTTCAAATTTTAATTCTGGCTGAGGAAATTTGGCCGGGGTTGCGCAAAATCTTGGACTCTGGTTCGGTCTGTGTATTTTTATCATATGAAAAAGTCCCCAACAATAATTACGCCCAATCACATATCGTTTTTTATTACAATATTTTTTTAACTGTTTCTGACAAAAAAAAGACATTTTTAATTGAGTCAGTATAAATTAATATAATTAGTTAAACATTTCGATTGCCAAAAAACACATTTTCTGTTAAATAAAATTGACCCTCTTAATAAAAATAGACAAAATTAACAAGAGTTAGGTAATTTTTCATTTGTCAAGAATATTTTTGAAATAAATATTATAGTACGATCATGATAATTATTTTAACTACTTTTAAGACTTTTCAAAACGTTTTAAAAATTGAAACATGAAACCTTTAAAATGGCAAGTATTAAAAAATAAGGTATAATATTTTACCAAAAAAAGATATAATAAATGACAATCATTCTTCACCTAAATTTAGCTGTGTGTGTTATATTGATGTCCTGTATAATAAATAAGGAAAATTAATATTATTGTATAATCATGATACGAGAAAATCAGTAAAAATCACTGTTTAAAAATTTTATTAGTAAGATATTAGTGAGAACTTGATAAGTTCTTATATATAGATTATTATGTAAGATTTCATTCATAAAAAGTATCAGTATTTAAATTCAGCTTCTTCTCTAACCAATAAAATTTTAATACAAGGAATGTTCACCCATTGTCTACTATTATTTTTCATCTATGATATAATATCAATGGCCAATAAAATTTGAGTTCCTTAGTTTTTTCTCACTTAAAATCATTATCTCATGAGCTATGATTCCTCTTATGAGGCGATTTAAAGAGACTCGTATGTTTTCTAATTATCCCCTTTGAAGAATTTTACGCCCATAGCTTTAACAAATTGCATTATTTAACTGTGTAATATATAAAAATAAGTTAGCCTTACAATCTCTGGTTGTTCGCAGTGGCGGAACCACAGTGTGTGGGTAAATGCCCCCACTTAATTTTTTATGTACATGTAAATAACTATTAAATTTTTATTATGCACTCACTAATTTTTAAGATTTACATCCACTCAAATTATTTATATTAATAAGTTTATTGTTATTTGCTTGAAAATAAAAAAACTTACCCCTACTACTTTGAGATCATGGCTCTGCCATTGGTCAATGGTGCGAGGGGATATCGACAAACTACTCATATTTTGATTCTTATTTTTAAAGATTGCACAATAGAGAGGAATTTAAATTTCTCAACGCAAAAGACCCTGCAATCAAAAATTGTTTGAGGGAAAGATTAGCCATCTCAACACATTTAAATGATGAGTCTCTTTCACTGTACATTGATACTAGGTATAGAACTATTCTTAACATACAAAGCCTTGCAAGGTATAACGTCTATATTGCTCCGTAGTCCCTGCCTTTCATAACTAACCAATCATATACAAAGCTTGTAACTATTGAGCATAAATTAGCCGAAACAGATTTCACACAAATAGTCTGGCCAAAAAGATTCACGCAAACAGGGACCAGAATATAGCAATCCGAGATTATGGCAAGTTTCATTTATTATTTTACTAGATAAGAAAATTTACAATAGTCAAAATGAACAAATATAAATATTCAAATGAATTCCTTAACAGTTCCCTTGGGGAGAAAAAATTGATTCTAAATACAGATGCAAAACAGTGTGTGATCCTGCACAATGAAAACCATAGGAAAAAAGGAAAACCTGGTATAGTGACAGCAAATGTGATTCTATGTAACAACAGTGACTGAGGCATGGCAAACCAAGACTAGGACAAGGGAGCGGAAGTATATATTTGGCAAGTTCACACCCCGCACCAAACACCCCTTACATTACAAGATTAAACGTCTTGATATCAAACTATTCCTCTGGACACGCCAAGCTAAAAATCCTAGAGTAACATTCGATGTGTATTGATTGTGTACAAGAAACAAACTTGCCTCTTGCCTATAGATATTCTGGCTGGCTTGCATATTTATCCAGTCGACGTAATATCATACTCGGAGTCCTACGACTAGTAGACATGATAATTCATGCCCACCTTGATCAGATAAATGTGATGAATGTTCAAGCTTACAGCAGGGGCCCGACAATTCTTACGTATGAAAGAGTAGAGGTTGATGGCAAACCTTTTTATGAATGATGAGTTCCACTTGGCCCTTACGTGAGAATGACTTGTTACATATCTGCACGCTTGGCTTCTACAAGCTCCAGAAGCTCCTCCTTCACACGTGGATTTTCATATATTGTATTTAACAACTCAAATCGGACCCGTTTCCTATTGCTGAGTTCAGGCGATTCCTGTTCGTACATGGCCTGCAACCTCTTCAGCGTGGGTGACTTGCCGCTGCTTACCGTCAAGGTTCCAGAAAGACTCAAATTACTGCCTTCTTCAGCAATAGCAAATTCTGACATTAACAATCTTTTCCCGAACTTTCCAGATGTCTTAACCACTGCCATCCGGCCATCCGCAGAAACGTCGAGGTTTCTAGAACCACCTTCTGCTTCTAATTGGATGAATTCTGCTATGCTAAGCACCAGGTCATTCTCAAAATCAGCTTCATTGTTGTAAACATCTTTATAACCATTTCGAACAATGCACCGGTACATTCGGTAAGATTTGGGACCAATTCTGCCAATGAGGTAATGTTCCTTTTGTGGTACACTAGGCACAGGTACAGTCTTGACACAAACAAAACAACCACTTCGTAAAAAGCAGGCAAATTGGTCAAGAAGTGGGTGAAAGACGCTGGTATTCCAGCAGCTAATTCAGTGTAGATAAGGCCCATTCCTGGGACCCTGACAATCCCAAGACTAGGGCCCAGTGTAAGGATCCACTTCATGGAAACTTTGTTATGCATATCAAATAAATACTTTTTCCACCATCGGCTGATTGGATCAAATGGTAAACGGCTTGTTCCAGCTTAAGCAAAGTCTCGAGTTCGAGTTCTGATGTATGCAGCAGCCCTCGTCGGGAGACTCACCCACCATTTCCAGGTGCACGACGCGGGTCGGGTCCGGACTAGTCGGAGCAAAACTCTGGTGAACCGGGCGGAAAAAAAAAAACCTTTTTCCTCGAACCATAATGCCACACAAACATAACCACAAAGAAAACTGCAGAGATCACTAGCGGTACCCAGCCACCTTTTGGATTTTTCATGCAATAAGAGGAAAGGAAGAGAACCTCTATTGAACCAAAGAACAAAAGAAATGCAAGAGCGGCTACAATACTTAGATGCCATACGAGGCTGATGACTAGTGATGTCAGCCATGTGGTCACATATGTGACAATTAGACAAGCAATCCCTGCAATACAGACGTTCATATCAGCAATCAGCAGAAAAGTAGAAGACAAGTAATAAATTACAGAGTAACATTATAAAGTAGGTTGGTGTATTTTCTAACATAAAATAAACTGGAAATCAGAATGCCCCAGAAATTTAGTCATTCACGCTAGAAAATTGAAGTGACAATGTCGCCCGTAAATACCCTCAATATGTCGAGGAGCTGGTGTGACAAGTCCAATAGTTGGTGGATCAAATGCGGAGGGTAGAATGCAGATACCAGGATGAAAGACTGAAGAATCTGATGAAAAATGGTATTCCAGATTGATTGATTTTGAATTACACACCCTCGTATATATAGATGAGTGAGGACACAACAGAAGCCATGAAATCCGATCTGAAATAACTAATCTCCTATAATCTAGCTAACTTCCTATTATCTTTCATTTAAAAAACTGAAACTAAATCCCCCTGAAAATTTTTGCATTTCTGCAAAGTAGTGAATACAAAGCAATAGTTCCCCCTGCATAGGAGTTGAAAATATTAGTAACATAATACATCATGATGGACAAGAGAGAGAAAAAGGAGGGAACTGAACTCAGCATCATCATAAAGACAGTCAGCCCTTACCTTCTCCATTATCATCCGCATTCAGCACCATCATGACATACTTAAATAATGACATAAGAGAGAGAGTCCAAAAAATCGGAGAGAATACACCAAATATCGCATCCTCATTTCGAATATGTTGCAGCCTACCAGAAAATATACTTTGATATACATAGATCGGTGAGATGCTTAGGTCGCCAATCAGAAAGCCTAAACTATGGATTGCCAACCAGAAAACTGATTTACGATCATATCTGCACTCAACCTGTTTAAAGAGAATCATCAAACACACTGGACAAACTTTTTCATTTTCAGATGAATCAGGTTGTATATAAAATTTCTTTTCTCTTTTTGGATAGAAAAAACAAGTTCCTTTTTTATTCAACAATGAAGGGTCCAAAAAGATGGCCAAAGGAAGAAAGTTAGTAAACAAAGAGCTATAGTATAGATAGAGGTAGTCAGTCGCTTCTTTTCTTCTGTGTTTTTCCCTACACAAGTGTGCATGTAAAAGAAAGAGTAAGAGTGATGAATGATGATAGAGAGAGCATCAGATACTTAAGAAGCCCGTTATCATTTGAAAGGCGTCCTAATATTAGGAAGACAGATCCACAGTCTGCTGAATCGAATTCCAGCAGCTATTTTTTCAGAAATTCATTGACTAGCATGGTTGAAAATACACGTTCTCTCGTCTTTCATACACTGCAAGCTTCTATAAAGAACACAGCAAACCAATCTTCTGCTGTAGAGGTTCCAACACATATCGAGTTTTTCATTAAAGCCTCTGACACTGTTTAAAATCCATGTTTATGTCGATGACCGAGCTTTTAACGAAAGATGTCATTTTCTCTTTGGAGACTACAACAACAACAACAACAACAAAGCCTGGTCCCATAACATAACTATATTCACACGCGTCATTTGAATCGAAGCAAAGAAAATCAAATCTGTCGAAGAAATTTAAGCAAAAGTGCATAAAAGCCGTAGCCGGATACGAATGCATTTGATTTGCAGCAACCTTAGGGGAAAGGAAAAGGACAGTAAACTTTTAGGGTTGAAATACTAAAAAAAAAAGAGCTCTCCAGTTCAATGAAGGAAAAGGTTACCATGGCGGCAACACCTCGTTCTCTGTCCGAATCTTCAGAGCTCATAGCGAACCATGAATAACAGAATGAGAGAGTTCTGGATTTCACGATGGAACGTTTAGCGCTGAATCAGTCCGCGGGTATTACGTTGCCAAATATTAATTCAGCATTTGGTTTCTCACCCATTCCTTTTTTTCCCGGTCAGTTATTTTGGATCCCTTTCTTCTAAGATTTGCTCCGGCAGAAGTAGCGGCGGCGGCATCCTCTGCACGACGTTGGAGGGCGATCACGTCGTCTCTTCCATTTGAAAAGTGGAAGCAGCAAGCAATTTCCTGAGAATTTCTTAAAACCAACAGTTGCTGAATGTCTTGTACGTATATGGTGTGTTGCTAACCTGACGTAAAATAAACCGGCAAAAAAGAAAACAGAAAAACTTGGATCGATGTCAGTGAGTGACACCTTAGCAACGTAACCCCTCCCCTCGCGGCCAAATAACATGGAAAGCCTATTATCCAATGACTACTC
>JANTPZ010004386.1:0-42875 GCA_025593235.1 Vachellia pachyceras
CCAAATACTTCTTCCTGGTCATAATTTACCTTGGTGTCTGAGTAATAGCTGTCTTTATTCCCGGGAGAAAACCATCATTTACCTGGTGCCTAAACATGGTATTTCACTAGATCATTCTCAAACTATGCATAACCATTGCCAAGCCTTTTGAATTAGTATAGATAATCAGTTGCAGCTCCTTTACACATTCTGCTATAGAAGGTCTCTCACTACTGTCAGTACGGATACATCGTGATGCAAGATTGGCAAACATAGATATGGACTCGATGGTATAAGAATTTCGAGTCATTTCTGGGTCTATCACCTTGCGGAGCCTCTTCCGGTCATTCAGTATGTTCCTTACCTATATGTCAGTGCAAACAATATCAATACCAGCCCTCTTAAAACATGTAAATCAGAATGTTTTACTATGAGTACAGACAATCAAGACACATGTTTAAGAACGCCGAATAAAATTGGACTACAAAAGGAAGTCACATAAGAAAATAACTAGTTGTTACTACTTACTAATTGTATACCAAATGTTTTGGAACGAATAAAAGTAATAGCCTTGATTAAATCTAGGTTTAATATGCTGACTTGACATCCTCAAGGAATTGTATCCCATTCAGTATGTATATTTCTTTTACCTGTAATACAAGGTTTTGATCATTTGGACCTTGGTTTAAATCTACAGCTCGTCTTCCTGTCAAAAGCTCAAGAAGAACAACACCAAAAGCATAAACATCACTTTGTAGAGTGAGTTTCCCCGTCTGTTGTCAAAGGAAATAAATTAATTATTAGATTCAAACCAATCTAGTTTGGCAATATCTGTATGGTAGACTGATTTTGTGTGATAGAGCAGTGTGCATGTTTCATTGAGAGAGAAAGAAATAGATAGATAATGTGAAGTTTACTATCTTCACTTGATAAAAAGTACCACTTGTTGTCACGCTACTTATTTGAATTATGTTCAATGAAGTGCATATCCTTGCATCACAGCAACTGCATGCTCTGTCTCACTTGATTTTTCCTTATGCTCTGTCTCTTTAGTCCCTACACTTTTCCCTCATGTTTGAGTTTCATGCACTTTCTGTCTAGTCCAGACCAAACTGATATTTGTTAAGTGGGACATATTTAAGCTCGTGATTCAAACTGAATATTTCGTACGGTGACTAAGCTTTTTGGATATTTTTATTGAAAAGGTCATTACAGTAGAACCTACTGAATAGAAAACTACTCGTTCATTAGAGATATTGTCTAGTAATTCTAGAATGCAAAAATTCATAGAATCTTATTTGGTTCACAGAATGAAATGGAATGGAATGAAAGAGATTTTGAGGGTATAAAATATCTTTCTGCCCCAACTTTATAAAAATTAATAGCAAACTGTTGAGTAATAATTACAAAGAAAAAAGATTGAGGGAATGGGAACGTCTTCCCCATTAGCAGTTGTTCCCCTATTGCTCATTCATTGATAAAACTCACTCTGAGAAGTTTGGAAATACTGATGCATGGCCTTAATGATATATGATGAAATGATGGAAGACAGGAAGACCGAATTCCTGGATATTTTGTGCATATTATCCTTTTTTGAGGCAACGTTAAATTCTTAAAGAAATGATTAAGATGTGGGAAGTCTATTGCTTAAGAACTATCATAGAGTGTTCCCCCTATAATGTATAATGTATATGGAATATAGTTTTCATCCTATATTGTAGGTCCCACTTGAAAAATCCAGCAGAAATTTAATCAGCTAGTGTTGAAGCAAGTGGAGAAATTGTTTTGATCCTTGTAGCATAGAAGCATACCGATGTATACTCAGGATCAAAGTAACCAAATGTACCAAGCACTCTGGCGGTCACATGTGTCTCCTGTCCTTCTGGCATTAACTTAGCTAGCCCAAAATCAGATATCTACAAAAAAAAAATGGTTATTAATTTTAGCTTTGTACAGTGTTGTAAGTCGCTTCTGTTGGGAGCACATCTATACCTTAGCTTCAAAATTTTCATTTAAGAGCACATTGGTGGATTTGAAGTCTCTGTGAACAATAGGAATTCCAACAGCAGAACTTGAATGGAGATATGAGAGACCTCTTGCTGCTCCTAGTGCTACTTTGAGTCTTTGAGGCCAATCTATTTTTCTTTGTCCAATTCCTAAAATGAGACGTGCATTAATAGAAGTTTTTATGTATTTAGGAATATTGACATGAACATGGGTTCTGAGCACATGACAAACCATTCAATTGATCTTGCAGGTTCCCATTATGCATATATTCATATACTAGGAACCGGTGCTTTCCATCAGCACAATAGCCTATTAAAGAAACAAGATTGGGGTGGTCAAGCCTACTCAATATGTCAACTTCAACACGGAACTCACGCTCTCCTTCTGCTTCTTTAATTGCTGGCAGATCCATTTTCTTGATTGCTACAACCTTTAGATGAAGACAGAGACATTAGTATGTCTTCATATGTTAGTGCAACATCTTGTTGATTTACTTCGTCATGACTTGCTGTTTTCTACCGTTTACATTGAATGGTGGCATCACTAACAGTTTAAGGGGGGAAATGTTTATTGAATCAGTATACTATTACGGAAGTTCAGGAATCACGATGAATTTGTTCTAGCTAGAAGCTTATATCTTGATCATATTACCTCTCCAGAACGCAAGGTGCCTCTGTACACTCTGCCAAATCCTCCCTTTCCAAGCATATTATCATCACTGAATGATCCTGTTGCCTCTTCCATCTCTTTGAGTGTGTATACAGATGATCCATGCTGCCTTTTTGTGGGCCAGGTTGCTTGATCTTCAAGTTGCCAAAACTCCAGAGGTTTGTAAATCCCTGAAATGAGTGTTTTAATGTCAAGTTTGTAACGCCATGAAACAACGCTCTTAGCAAAGTAGCATGAGAAGAGTAGAAAGACTGGGGAAACAGAATATACAGGGGTCTGTATGGTCTTGAGACTTGCTTCTGCGACGCTTGCTCCAGGCTGAGACCAATCCAAATGGCATGATGAATCTACCTTGAATGTTAATTTCTCTGTTTAAGGGTTATACTCGCAGGTTCTACAAGATGAAAAAGGTAACTGGACGGCGGAGATGTTTAATCCCATAACACCCTCATTGATACAGTTAAATCGCTCTGGTATGTTTTACATGCGTTTTAGAGAGTAGTATCCCATATTACGATTTGGATTAGTAAGGAAATAATTTAAGGAGTGCGTGTGGAGCAAGTGAGGTTCGATTAGAATAGTACTATTCAACAACAAATCTCACAACAACCTGGTATATTTTCTGGGACAGAAGCATCAGAACGAGGAGGAAGAGAGAGAAACAGAGATATGTGCTTTAAGGAAAAGAGAAGAGGTCTGAAAAAGGAAAAGTAGGTACGGCTTGCTTACCAATAGGTGGTAGGCAGAAGTGGTGGTGGTGGTGGGGTGTGCTTAATAGTAATGAAAAGGAAATGGAAACTGCAACTTTCATATTCTCCACTGTCATCACTTATTACGTTTTACCGTTTACAAGGAAATTGAAAGTGAGGTGAGAGTTGGGAGGGCCTTTTCATTTGTTCTCTTCACTGCAGAAAAATATGGAAGGGAACCCGATTTGTTCGTTCTCTTTCTTCTCGTGTATGGTGTAACTGTCAAGTGTCCCACGTCCACCCTCCATCGTCAGCAAATTGACCATGATTATGCTTTTGGCAGCAATAATAAAACTATATACCATTAATGTGGGACCCAACAATCTGTTACCATTGCAATTGGATCCCGGCCCATTTTGAAAGATGGAGAGGTGTCTTTTCCCTTTTAATGAGTTGAATTTTGAGAATTCAATAGAGGTAGAGTATGCCTTCACATTGAAAAGGTATTTAAAGCGATACTCACATATTGTCTACTAACAGGTTCTCATATTGGTAGTGAGATTTGAACTCAACTTTGTGAGCTGTATGTCAATTTTTCACCAACTGAACCAACTGTTTTTGGCAGATCAAAAGGTTTCAATGGTTTATAACCTAGTGGTATGAAAGTTTTCTGATGAGTAGAATCAAGGTTTGAATCCCCGTTGGAAAATGTTCTTATATTTAGTATATGTTAGTGTCTCGAATAAGATTATCTCATATGAAAGAATACACATGCTTAGGAGGAGGAGGAGGAGGAGGAGGAGGAGGAGGTCGCATTCTCGATCCCCCTATGATACCAGGTCATCAATGCATACCCTTTTGAATAACCCAAAAATGTTGAGAAGGGTAGGCTGCCCACATTAAGAAATGGCAAGGGGAGGGGATCTGAGTCTGTTACCATCTTGAGTGTCCATGTCAAAGTAAGGTAAGAAGATATATGGAGGAACAGTGGGGAAGCATATAGAATATTTTATAGAGCTGTCAAGTTAAAAGATTGATTAAACTTGGAGGCAAGTAAATTATGAAAATAAGGTAGGAAAAGTGATGCTTGGAATAAATAACTTGTAAAGGATAACAAGAACGTTTGGTTGTTGAGAATGGTCAATGGTGTGTAGCTATTTATGGCTTGTTTGTCTGCATTTTAAATTGAGTTTTAGGGAAGCAAAGGGAATAAATAGAGAGGGAGGGCGGATTTTTCTTTTTTTCTTTTCCTTTTCTTTTAAGTGAAAGAATAAAAGGTTACTCCTTAATTGGAACCCATGCCTCCTAAAGGAACTCCAAACCATGTGACCCAAGGGACCTATATTTCAGAACTAGCAAATAGGCACTCCAAATTAATTTTACACCACATCTTATTTTCAATATAAACCATTTCTACTATAAATAAAGTCGTATATTTAGATTAGCATCTCCCTTAATGTGATAAATTAATATTTGAATTTTCTCTAGAAGAGGTTTTTATATTTAGTTTTCGATAATGTTTTGATCATGATTACTTACGGTAGAGAAATTTACACCATTAGAAAACATGAATATAATTAAGAAGAACGTACTCACATTAAAATTTCTTATATACATTATGGGTTTATTTTGATAGCCCGTTGGGAGAACGGACATAGATTTTGAGGTAAATATGTGAGAGGAATTTTATCTCGGTAAGCGTAGAAATGGATTTTGGTTGCACAAACGGGTTAATCAAACAAGCCCATATGTCTAGTTTTTCAATCACACTCATACATGGACACATCCCATTTTTCATATAGATTTATAATTAAATGATATTTCAAAAATGATTGAAAAATTTGATAAAATAAATATAAGAAACTTGACTAAAAAATGTTCAACAAAAGTCTCAAAATAAATAAATAAATTACAAGTAAATAGCAATCCGAGGCATGTGTGACATGTCTGTCTCATTGCTAAATTAATTTGGATGGCCCATTTGCTATTTCTCACTAATATTAACAGAGAAAATATATATATATTGATATGGTCATGGCCACATCACCGACAATGCTACAGTGTTATTATTCGCTCGCACCGACCTCCCATTGTTGCATTGCATTTACTTTCATTATTTTTATTACAAATAATTATTCGATTTATATTGGACAAACGATTTTTAAGGGGGAAAATCATCATTAACTCTCTTATGAAAACTTATATTTTAGCACAATGGAATTGTAATTTAGTCTTAACATAACTGTACAAATAACTCAAAAATTATATTTTATAAAAACATATATTATATAAATACTTAGTTTTCATCAATATCAAGATGTAATATAAAATCCATAACAAGTTGTTAACGATGCAGTTTCTATGCCGAAGTCCATCAAATACATGCGGCTTGTGTGTAGCTGCAAAATAATAAATGGAGGGGATATTTCTGTATAAATTAAATTTAGTGATGAAAATTTATTTCTAAAAAATTATTAATAAAAAAGACTTAATACAAACATTGCTACTTTGTATATATAAAATCATACAAAATATTAATACTTTCTCTATATAAAAATATATCAGCCCCTCAAACTAAAAAAAAATAGAACGAGAAGTTTTCAACGCTTTTCGGAAAAGCATTTTTGAAATAAAAAAACTTGGGAGATTTATTGTAAGGTCCCATAGAAGGAAGTTATTTATTAAAAGGTCTTAAGAGTTGTCAATGGCCACTGCTCCACTTATCAATAGTGCTCCTCGACTTGTCATTGATAACCTCTTGGGACCTTTTTATAAATAACTTCCTTCTATGGGACCTTACAATAAATGTCCCAAAAACATTTTTGTCACTACAGTGTCTCAACTAATCAATTTCTCAACCAATTTGACCTGCAGATTTCGTTTTCTTGCTGCAGGTTCATACATTGGTAGTTCAACTAGCTCCTAATGAATTTGTTATACCTCTTGTCCTCATGCACTGTGTCATCCCTATTTATACACTGCTTCCTCGTTTTTCGACTCCTAACATTATCCATTGTGTCTCTTTAATTAGTCTTTATCTCTTGATTCCTTAATTTCTGCTTCACAGAAAAACCATGGCTGCCACAGGAACGCTTGAGGTAGAAGTGGAGGTGAAGTCTCATGCAGACAAGTTCTGGGAAACCATCAAGGACTCTGCAATTGTCTTCCCCAAGGCCTTCCCGCAGGACTACAAGAGCATTCAGATACTTGAGGGTGATGGCAAGTCTGTTGGTTCTGTCCGCCATATCACTTACAGTGAAGGTACATGAATAAACTTACATGCTCTTTTTGATATGTAGTCAACCTGTTTGTTCATTGGTTTCAGGGAGAATCATGCTTACAAACAACAAAACCTTCATTTCCCAAATCACTGGCACCAAAGCACACCCAAGTAACATGAAGGATCATGCTTATCTATGTGTTTGATCTGTGTTTTTCACCTAATTCCAAAATTATCATTGGACTAGCTCGTTTGGAATGGCATTGGAGTCATTTCAAACGTGATTTCTAGGCATGAAAAGCACTTCAGACTCAACTTGGATGAAAAAATTGTATTTATCATGATCTTAGCAATAACTAACTTTTTAACCAAAAATCACTTTAAAATTGAAATAATGTTTTACAGCTTTTAGTTTTCTTGGGATTTGAATATAAAGTAGATGGTTTAAAGATCACTATTGACCAGGCAAATCCAATTCAACCAAGTCCTTAATCTTCATCATGCAGGTTAGAGTGAGTAGGCCTTTTGTCCAAAACGCAATAAGCATTTAAATTTGACCCTTTTATAACCTTCTAATTTCTCTTCTGCCACCAATGCGGGACATTTCCAACAGAGATATGAGTTATTTACATTTTAAACTTGTTTTCTTTTTCCTTTTTGGGGATGGGTTATGTTTCAGGATCTCCAATTGTGAAGACATCAAAAGAGAGAATTGATGCTGTTGATGATGCAAAGAAGGCACTGTCCTATAGTGTGATTGAAGGAGACTTGCTGGTGTACTTCAAGCTTTTCAAGGCACACATGGTTTTAGAATCCAAGGGAGATGTTGGAACTCTAGTGAAGTGGTGGTGTGAGTATGAGAAGGCAAGCCATGAAGTTCCTGATCCAGATGTCATCAAGGACTTTGCACTCAAGAACTTCTTGGAGGTTGATGCATATATTCACAGGGCATAGGGAGGTTACATTTGTCTACTTGAAGAAGGACTAGCAGTAAATGCATTAATAAATAATGTGGCCACTGTACCATTTCCCATTTGATGCTATATTATCTTGGGCTTGGTTAAAGTCCCAATATGACATGACTTTCTCCATTCATGTGTATTTGTATTAAATGAATTGATTGTCCTGTTTGGTGTTTCTTATCCCATTAATTAATGATTGAGCTTGAGAATGTAATGAAATTGCAAGTGAGTAATAAGTAAAAGCATGTTTGCATGTCCTTATATATATAATTATATGCCTGAATTATATTATTGTCAAGTTCAATTAGAGATATCTCTCTGTGTTTTTTGCTTTCATAGATACTCAAACTCAACACTTCATCATTCAACAGCTAAAACCGCTTCCACTAGTACTAATGCCTGTTCATGTTTGCATTTCTTTTTAGTGCCCAGAACGAAGGTTTTTCGAGATCGGCCCATTTGTTGCATTTGGAAGATGGATGTTTTATGTGTCCCAAACAGACGCATAGCATACACTAAGTCAATAGTCAGAATTTGATAGTAAAATGCTAGGACTTGATATGCCATTAACATATATCAATGAAAACGATAATAAATTAAAAGTAAAACTAGATTATGATTATTGACTTGGTGTTACATTTTGATTTTTGAAACTGTCAAGTCTTCTCTGTTAAAATTGACTGGTTCATTCAACCTTTTGGTCAACTAAGTTTGTCTTATAACTATGCTTTTGCTCTAGCATTGTTTTTATGGATTTTTTTAATTTTACAAATATTTTCTCCCAGGTTTATCATATAAACACTTCCAATCAGAACTTGAAATATATTTACATGTTACAGCAAATGAAACCTCAAAGAATCCCTTTGCATGTACAAACCACACACACATATGCACACACTCAGACACTCCTAGGCTTCTGAATCTTTTAGTTTACACATCCATTTCCTTATTTTCTTGCAACAGAGGCACTTTCTTGTCCAAGGAATCTGATCTTTCGTCACAACCCATTTTGTCTTCATCTTCCTTGATTTGTCCCCACATAACATTATAATATCCTATTCCACATATCGCTGCTCCTACCACACTGCAACACATATTTTATCATCAATATAAAAATAGCATTCAACATCAATATATATATATATATATATATTATTTGAGGCAAGTTTAGGTACCTCCCGTAATGAAGGCCATTAGGAAAGAAAGTGACCCCAAAAACAGTTGCATAGGCAATGCCAAAGGGTTTGAACACTTGACAATAAAAGGGACCCTTCAAGCGCGTGAACCAGACTTGGATGATGGGGCGAATCACACCCCCAAACAAAGCCTATATAAAATGATTTTAATAACACATATAATCAAAATTCTGGTCAGTATGTATTGTTCTGCCATTAAAAAAAAGGTTTCTGAATCTGAATCATAATAAACTAATAGTGATACTTACAGTTAACACAATGAGAATAAGCTCCATCTTATGCTTCAGCTTCCATGTATCTGGGTCCCTCTCAACCAACAACGATACAATTGCACTTAGGATTGTCCCAAGGAAGTTATAGTAGCAGATCACCTTCATTGGTTCTGGGTAGAGTTTAACAGTTTCCTTCTGAAGAAAAAAGAACAAAGCTTGATCATGCATGACCAGAAAAAAAGACATGCAGATTATAAAAACAAGAACAAGTTGAAAAACTATTTAAAAGGATTCGATTTGAACCTGTATGAAATTCCATAGTGAGACTGAGAAAGAAGCAGCAGCAAGCAAAAGCCCACCAAGAACCCAGAACTCTGGGTTGATGAGAAGACGAAGAAATGGTTGGCATGGCGAAGTTGGTGAGAAGAGGGCCTTATAAGTGGACCCTTGAAGAACTCAGCTAGAGATGCTCCAATTATTGATATCAGAGTACCCATCACTTGGAATAACATGGAAGAGCTTCCAAAGTTTAAATCTTTCTTCCTTAAAATAGTATATCAGTGAAGCCAGATCAGGCAGATTATCATCATAAAATAAGACACACCAGAAAATGAGTGCTAAAAGTAAAAGTATGCAAATCGCAAAAGCCACCTGAGAAAGAGAGAGAGAGAGAAATTGAAGGAGGGGATCAAAAGACCCATCACACAAACGAGTATTGGTGAACTATAACTAAGACCCAGGAATGAAAAGGCCTGAGTCATAGTTATCCTGCAAAAACCATCAAAGAAATAAAAAACCCAAGATAAAGATCATGAATATTCATTTGAAAACCAAATATTCAAATGGAATATAATGATTTTTAAAACTGTGGAAGAGAATATAATACCCTGTAACACCCAGGAACAAGAATCTCATAAACATGGAAAGGGAAAAAGGTGGTAGCAAAGATCTGTCATTAGAGTGTATTAGAAAGGAGAAGAAGAAGAGTATCGAAGTAGCCAGAGAATTGTTATATACAATGAACACAAAAGGACTCATTCCGTTAGTTAAGACACTTTTGGTGAAAATAGTTAGTCCAATAGTGCATCCCTCCATGATCACCATCAATATAAATGGCATCACTTCCCATATATGGGTCTTAGCCTCCATAAATAATCTTCTGTTTCTTTTTTGCTGACAAAAATTATATATTTGTCAGTGATGATGAAAACTAAACAGAAGAAATCTTCTCTTATAATAGCCAGAGAGAGACTTCTGAGAGTTTGAGAATCTATTCTGATCTATACCCTAAATATGATGATTCTGTCTGTTGGATGAATCTGGTGAAGGTATAGAAACAGAGGGGGGAAGAAAAGATACATGAGGAAATGGGATAACCCTTCACAGAGTGGTGAAGCTACTTTTAAGTGAAGCTGCTACTCGAGTGTCCCTAAATATTAAACAAGGGATTAAAGCTGACGTCTTTAACAAGTTTTTTCTTTTGTGTTTTAAATCATCAAAATTTGCCGCTTATATTTACTTACAATTTTTGGGTCTTTGTTATATTTCTTTTAATGTCAAGTTCCAAAAAAATTTAATGGTGATATATATTTAAATTATGGATTGAGACATTGTTTTAGGAATCTATCGAACTGGTCCCACAGAAAAACAAATGGTTAATGGTGGGAGATTCTTTTGATAGGGTGGAGACTGATTTCGTGGTAGGCATTTAGAGAGGGCCCACCTTCGGAAACGATTGGTTTAACTAACATATTGGTTTAACTAAATAATGGGGAATTAGCGTGTACTAGTACTGATTAAGATCTTGAGAAAATGTGAAGAGATTCATGAAGCGTCTATCATACTTCTTGTGTTATTTAATTAGAAGAAAAATACTTAAATCAAACTATTTACATTTATCATATCAAGTTCTCCAATCATATATCTTGATATCTCCTACTTTTGAAATATTATTATTTAACTATAAATCTGTACAAAAAGAGACATATATCTATGTGTGATTAAAATATTAGACATAATGAATATAAGGAACTTAATACAAGTATGGTCTTAATTAAAATATCACGAGTGTATAACTTTTTTTAAAAGTTATCAAGGTTATTCTCAAGTTACTTTGTATTTGAGAATAATCCCTTTTGAAACTTAAAGTATAAATGTTTTTATCTCTTCTAATAAATACATTTTTTAGAATTTAAACTTGTGTTATTGTTCTTACCACGGTCATATAATTTTCAAATGGTTGAAGTATGAGCTTAATTTTTTAAATATATATCAAGTTTTATGTTAGTTTCTTAAATTTAAAAAAATTATTTTCAATTCTTTAATTTTAAAAATGTTAGTCTCATTTAAGGAAAAATGTTGACTTAGTGAATTATTTTTAAATGTCGACTTTGTAATTAAATATTGACTAAACATATTTACAATATTTTCAAATTTTAAAATTAAATCATGTGCATGTCATCAAGTTTACTTTTTTTATATTATAAAAATGATAATGAATATGTTTTATGAATATTAAATTATAAAATTATCATTTAAATTTTTTGAGTTAACATTTTTATCAAATAAAATTAGTAATGTTTGAATTAAGAGACTGAAGATGCACTTTATAACTTGAGGTATTAAATTGGAATTTGAAATAAAGTTAAAAGAACAACTGTATATTTTAATGGAATCAGCCATGCCTATATTAATTTTTATAAGAGTTGTTCTTATGTTGGACTATAGGAAATTAGCAATTATGCGAGTACTAATTAATTGAGGTGATTGGTAGAGATTTGGATTCACATGAATTTAACATATCCAACAAGGAATCTACTATAAGATAGAATGAAAAAATATATATATATATATATATATATAAATAGCCAGATATTTAAGTTTCATTTCGTTTGCTTAAAAATTTTTTATTTAAGAAATTTTTTTCTACTTCCACTTTTCTCCCGTTTCGAATTTGGACACATCAACACTCGTGAAAAGTCATTGAAGCATGGGCGAATCTCTCTCAAGTTACTAAAGGCAAAAACTAGAACCTAACAAATAACGTTGTCTTTCCTTATATTCTAAATATAAAACTTCATTTATAGGTTTTTTTTTTTGCCAACATGACAATTCTTTAAAATTGAGTATCATTGTGCTTAGTGAAAGATTTGGGAAACAAATCATATTTACAACTTACAAGCTCGAAGTTGAAACTTCATCTGTTTCAAATGTCTCAGTCCTCAGCACCAATACATAAAAAATAGCTCCAGAACTTGCTCAGAGTGTCAATATAGGTAATCATACATCTTTTTTTATTTATCTTAAGATATACAATAGGCATGAATATATATATACACAGAGAGCCCTAGAATTTCTCCACCATTACTGCACTAATCTTGTCCTCCCATATCTACATATTAATATCTGATATCCCTATGAATATGCACTCTATGATTAATACTGATTAGCTTGACATATAATTAATATTGATTAGCTTGACATTCTTTGACACTCCCCCTCAAGTTGGTATGTGGTAACCATGCCCAACTTGCCAACAGCTTCTTGAAATTCTTGAATAGGTACTGCTTTGGTAAGAATATCAGCGAGTTGTTCATTAGATCTAACAAACGGAAACTTGATGATTCCACGGTCTAGTTTTTCTCGCAAGAAGTGTCGGTCAACTTCAATGTGCTTTGTTCGGTCATGCTGCACGGGATTTTGGGCTATCTGTATGGCAGCCTTGTTGTCACAATACCGGTTCATAGGCCCTCTTCATAATATCGCTTCTGGGCCCCTTCTGGTTGTATCCTATTTCCTTGAGTAGGCTTTTTATCCAGAGTAGTTTGCATACTCCATGTGCCATACCTTGGAATTCAGCTTCAGCACTTGACTTCGATATGACTTTCTATTTTTTGCTTCGCCAGGAGACTAGATTTCCTCCTACAAACATGAAATATCCAGAGGTTGATTTTTGAGTTGTTTGATCCCCGGCCCAATCTGAATCTGTGTACCCTTCCACCTCCATTTTATCCCCACGGTTGTGCAGGTTGTCATCTGCATATCCTTCTATTAGTAGGTTTCCGTTCTTCGAAAATAACAGTCCCATGCCTGGCGTGGCTTTCAAATATTTCAGTGTCCGATTCACCGCGTTCATATGTTCCTCACTTGGGGCATGCATGAATTGGCTTACCACACCCACCGAGTAGGCGAGGTCTGGACGAGTATGTGCCAAGTATATCAGTCTTCCCACGAGTCTTTGGTACACGTCTTTATCAGTTGGAATCTGGTCTGGGAGTATCTCAAACTTGTGATTTATCTCCATGGGTGTTTCAACTGGCTTGCACTCAAGCATTCCTGTCTCTCTCAGTAGGTCCAAGATGTACTTCTTTTGTGACAGTAGGATCCCCTGATCAGTACGTTGGACTTCTATGCCAAGGAGGTATTGCAATTGTCCAAGATCCTTCATTTCGAATTTCTTCTTCAGTTGCTCCTTTAAGGTTTGTATTCCCTCTACATCATTTCCTGTGATAATCATATCATCCACATATACATGCATCATGGAGACATTACCTGTTCTTCGTCTAATGAAAAGAGTATGATCAGCATTACTCTGCTTATACTTGAGGTTTTTCATAGTGGTCGTGAGTTTCCCAAACCAAGCACGTGGGCTTTGTTTGAGTCCGTATAGCGACTTTCTCAACCTGCACACTTTTCCTGCACATGCATCAGTTGAACCTGGAGGTATATTCATAAAAACTTCTTCTTCGAGGTCTCCGTTTAAGAACGCGTTCCTCACATCCATCTGGAATAGGTCCCACCCTTGATTTGCAGCAAGCGATATTAAGACTCTTATGGTGTTCATTTTTGCAACAGGTGCGAAAGTTTCCTCGTAGTCTACTCCATACTCTTGAGTATATCCACGTGCAACTAACCTAGCCTTATACCTATCCAAACTCCTATCAGCTTTGAGTTTTAAGGTAAACAACCACTTGCACCCGACGAGATTTTTTCCTTCTGGTAAATTGACCACTTCCCACGTTCCATTTTTCTTTAAAGCATTGAGTTCTTCGTTCATGGCCATAACCCATTCCGGGTACTGCATTGCTTCCTCTGCATTCCTCGGGATCACAATATTTGCCACTGTGGACAATACGTGTGATTGGGTGCTTCTAGGTTCATCAATCGGGTATCTTCCTTTTGCATGTATATCTGGTTCGTAATTCTGCGTGGGATGCCCTTGGTAGTTCTCATAGATGTTCTTCTATGTGAGTTTGCATCATCTGCACTGTTCATTATGGTTTCACTGTTATTTATTTCAGAGAAGGATTCGGGCAATACCTGAGTACTGGAGACATCCTGAGGATTCAATGGCTGTGGCATAGGCATGTTATGTTCTTGATCCTTATCGTCTGACTCATCGAGTAATATCCGATAGGTACTCTCTGTTTCATTTCTGTCGGCATCCTCAATTTCACGATCATTATCTTCACGGTTGCTATCTGTTTGTTCCTGGGACAGTTCATCAGTCAGTGCTTCAAGGCTCGTGAACTCTTCTTCAAAGGTCTTCTCTTCATGTGCTACCTTCTCCCCCTGAAGAGAAGTCTCGGTTGCAAAATATGGAGAGTTTTCCACAAATGAGATGTCCAGGGAAGTATACATTTTTTTTTCAACAGGGTCGTAATATCGATACCCTTTTTGGACGTCAGAGTAACCTACAAACACGCACTTGCGTGCTCTATGATCTAGTTTTCCTCGCAGTTCCTTTGGTACATGTACATATGCTATGCACCCGAATACTCGTGGCTCCAAGTTAGGCATGTGAGGTATAGAAAGATGAGATTGCAGCATACTCAATGGAGTTTGAAACCCCAGCACACTTGATGGTGTGCGATTGACTAGATACGCAGCAGATTTAACAGCTTCTCCCCAATATACACGAGGTACGTTCATCCCGAACAATGATGCCCGAACAATCTCCAAGAGCTGTCAATTACGCCTTTCTGCCATTCCGTTCTGTTGAGGAGTATATACACATGACATCTGATGCTTGATTCCCTCTTGCTTCAGATAATTTTCAAATACAACGTTCTTATACTCCGTGCTGTTATCCGTTTGTAATATGCTGATATTACATCTGTAGTGTGTCTGCACATGTTTATGAAATTCTTGAAACACACCAAATGCTTCTCCTTTGTTTTTAAGCAACGAGACCCATATCATACGTGTGCATTCATCGATGAATGTAATAAAATAGCGTGCGTTTGAACGGGTTTGAATTTTTGCAGGTCCCCAAATATCTGAGTGAATGACCATAAAAGGGACGTCACTTTTATTCAAGCTAGGAGAGTAAGACACTCGGTGACTTTTAGCAAGTTTACACGTTTCGCAATGAAAATCATAAAGGGTTACATTCTTAAACAACTTTGGTTTCAACTTCTTTAGGTAACCAAACGACAAATGCCCAAGACGTGTATGCCATAGCCAAATTTCATCAGTTCCAGTCCTACTTCGAACACTGCATGCTCGTTCATGTATTTGTTCTGTTGTTCCTTTTGTTTTGAAGTAATGTAAGTTTCCTCGCCTAATGCCATAGTCAAGAATCCTCTTGGAAGGGATGTCCTGAAATACACAAAAGGCAGGCCAAAAAGTTACAGTGCAGTATAGTGTTTTAGTGATTTGACTCATAGACATCAGGTTATATTCGAGAGATGGGACTATCAGCACTGTGTCTAGAGAGATATTGTTAGAAAGACAGCAGGAGCCTCATCCTTCTATAATTGATTCGCTCTCGTTGGCAGTGGTAACACACGTCTTCGTATGATGTACAATATGGCCTACTTCCTCCACAGAATTCATGATATGATCTGTTGCTCCTGAATCAATGATCTACTGTCGAGTTGTTTGAGGAATGTGAGACTTACCTGATTTGCTTTGATGTATTATGTTTGCCTGGGGTTTTTCATCACTGATTTCAGGCTCAGGTCGTCCCTCAGTGCTGGTATGCATCACCTTGCTTCCTATTTTCCGTCGAGGCTTTTTGTTGAAGTCCCACCATTCGGGATATCCCACAATTTCATAGCATCGTTGTTTGGAATGTCCTGTCTCTCCACAATGGGCACACGTCAAAGATTCAGGCTTTCGGTTCTTTGCTGGTTTGTGGCTCCCAAATGTCTGTTTTATGGCCAAGATAGTGCTTTCAGAGGAAGCTCGCACCCTTCCCATCACTTGCCTTTGTTGATATTCATGTCTAATGTATGCATAGGTTCTTTCGAAGTCGAGCCTTGTTTCTTTAAGCAGAATTTCTCCTCTGACTTGCTCAAATTCTGGATCTAAACCTGCAAGGAAAATATGGACCCTAAGGCGAGCCATTGCTGTATTCATTTGTAACACTCCATCCACCGTATTCGCCTGTTCCTTTGTCCGAATATCAATTTCTTGGAAAATCGATATCAGTTCATTGTAATATATAGACAGTGAGCGACCGTTCTGTCGTGTAGTAAAGGATCTTTGATTCAGTTCGAATAATACCGTTTCATCCGAGTCGTCATAAAATGTACGTGCAAGTGCTCTATAGATTTCATTCGCTGTTGGTAACCAAATAAACCGTTGCATGAGAGTAGGGCTCATCGCATCTATAAGCCAGCTACGCACTCTATTGTTTTCAGTCACCCAGGCTGCATGCAGAGGATCGCTCACATCTGGCTTTTTTGTTTCTCTGGTTAGGTGCCCCCCTTTGTTCCTCGCTGAGATCCGCATCCCCATCAGTTGGGACCACAAGGAGTAGTTCGTTTCATCCAGTATGAGGGTTACTGGAAAGGATGAATTATCCTGATTTACAATGATTGTACCGGCATTGCCATCCATACGGTTCTTGGAACCTTCGTCCGTCATCGCTGCTGCCTTTGGTTTTCTAGGTTTAGAATCTGCAATCCTTTAAACATGCTCTGATACCATGTCAATATAGGTAATCATATCTTATTTATCTTAAGATATACAATAGGCATGAATATATATATACACACAGAGAGCCCGAGAATTTCTCCACCCATTACTGCACTAATCTTGTCCTCCCATATCTACATATTAATATCTGATATCCCTATGAATATGCACTCTATGAATAATACTGATTAGCTTGACATATAATTAATACTGGTTAGCTTGACATTCTTTGACACAGAGCAGTACTTCATTAGAACTCCAACTTTTGTGTCTGGCAATATGAATTTGAATGAAGCCAAAGTCTCTTCTATCCCTCTCTTAAACTGCTTATTTTACTTCAAAAGAGGAGTGTCTTCATCACTTGAGTTTTCTGAGTTTTCCCCAATATCTCTGGCTTTCCCCCACAACACAGAGTAGAAACCAACTATCACAATAGCACCAACCAAACTGCATTGCAATTCAAAAAATGATTCTTAAGAGACAATATCCTCAACAAAACAACCAGACACAATGAGCATATTTTCCATATATATATATATATAGAGAGAGAGAGAGAGACTACCTTCCAAGATAGAATGAATCTCCAAGGAGGATGACAATGCCTAAGGATTTGAACATAGAAATAAAAACAGGTCCTGTCTGGTGGAGACACCATGTAGTAACACCAACTTGAAATGCAGAACCAAATACGCCCTGCAACATGTTCATACTCACGGATGAGGTTTAGCCTTTTTAGGTGACTATAGCCTGTCTGGTAACCATAACCGTCACTTAAAAGGGTTTTTATGCTTTACATGATAAAATTCCTTTCATATGTTTACTTGATATAGTACAAAATCAATTAAAATAAATTAATCCAAAAACTATCTCATGTGTGGTAGTTATTATTACTAGTAACATTTAGAGTCATTCTTAGTCCCATTACCGAGTATAAAACTGCAAGCAATCTCAACTTGGGCTGTAAGCTCCATGCACTTGCGTCTCTTTCCAGAAACAAGCAGGTCAAGCCGGATAGAATGGCCACATAGAAACAATAAAAGAATACTATAATCAACTGCCGGATATTTCTTTATAATTTTAGCCTGCAAAATCATAAATTGTAGTTAAGAGTTTACCACTGATCCATGAGAACTTTATTAATACATAATGAATTTACCTGTACAACAATGTATACTAAAGCCATCACACAATCTGCCGCAAGAAATAGTCCTCCAAGAATGAAATTAGACTCTGGTGAGAGAAGTTGCTGCCGATAGGAGTTTGCTGGAGATAGCTTAGTCAGAAGTGGAGGGCCTTTGCATGGAGTTGCAATAAATGCACCAACAATTGATACTGTGGTTCCGAGTGATTTAGCTAGGCTACTATAATTTCTCCAATCTAACATCTCCATCCTGAAACCACCAAGATCAATCAGTTCAGTTTAGATAAATAAACTGCTTTAGAAAACACATCCATGCCATCCTTTGCTTTTCCAATTGATTTTATGCGCATTGTTGGCTACATGAATTCTGAATATTTTGATATGCGTGCATGTATAAACTAACTAGAGAAGCTCATCTTTATCTTATAAGCAATTGAGTAAAGGGCTGGCTATAGTACACCAGTTCTCTTCAAAAAGTTTCTATCTGAACAGAACCAATGTTATTCAAACTCATTTCAATGCAAGGTCAGCTTACAAGAAGATTCGACGAGTTTTATGTGAAATAGCCATTGAAATTGAAAGACAAACAAAACCATTTTAGAAATCTTGACGATTCATATTTTGCTATTTTCAGCCACCATGACACTTGTCAGTTCACCAGCACACGAGAGGGAAGACAGTAGTCAGATCAAAATGAAATTGATAGCCCCCATATGATGCATATGCTCCTACTTTCTCACGCCTCGGTCTGAGGCAGCAATGCATCATTTAGCAATAAGAATATATAAAAAACATCAAAAAACACGACCAGAATTTTGACAAGCATGAAGGAGAAGACCAACCCAAAAAACAACAGCAAGAACGAATGTAAAACCAGGGACAAGGTTGAGCAAGGCCGAGCTGAGTGTAGCAGAGCTATAGTGAATGCCAGCATACCCAAGTACCTGTGCCAAATAGCTGGGGTCAAAAAGACACTGTGATGGGCCCAAGACTGACAGAGACGCAAGCTACATCTAGCGAAGACCCAATAGATGTAGGAGCCCACGATCAAGCGGCCCAGCTAAGGAAAAGCCTTCAAGAAAATGTGGAAGCGACGGGAGATAGAAGGAGCTGATGGAATATAAATGAGGCGGCAGCAACAAGAGTGGGGGTGTGGAATATATTGAAGTCTCTTCTCTCTCTCTCTCTCTCTCTCTCTCTCTTCTGTTAGCTACCTCTCTGTGCCTTCTGTTATTCTGTTTTTCTGAATCTGCTATTGGCTATCATATTGTTATTTCCAGCATTGTACTGAACCTCCATTTGAGTAATATTCAGTCACTGTTCATCATTCCATTGCATTTCGTTGCTGCATTACCATTACAGACACCGGTTTCAGAACCCACAAAATAACATGACATGGCATGGCAAAATTTAACGCATTTGAAGTTTGATGTGAAAATGGAATAAAGCTAGAATCAAATTACCCGAGCAACCCAAGTGAGAAGAATCCACAGAGAGTAGAAATCGTAATTGGGGGACGCTCAGATCTTCTCGAAATATGAATCCAAAGAAGGAAGTCTTGAAATAGTGAGGTTTAAGTCTGCAATATCCTATGTAATAAATGTTAAGGGTTTGAGAACGGCACCCGTGGACGAGCAAGGAAGAAGGAAGCAGAAGGAGGGCAGCGAGGGAGTTGGAGAAGAAGACGAAAACAAGGCTGCTCATACCTTGAGACATGACTTTTTTGCTCACAATGATTAAGCCGACCCGGGCACACTCCGCCATCACAATTCCCAGAAATGGTAGAACCAACATCCCCGTTCTCCTCAATTCTGAGTCGTGATGGAACCAAAACTCAAAATTCCGGCATGTGCTTCAATCTAAAGGCTTCTGAAACCTGCAAGTCTACTTCCTTGCTATCACCCTATCCTCCTCTGCATCCCCTTATCGTCGTCCAGACTCGGACGACCAACGCTCCGCTGTCAGTCCGACGTGTGCTTGTTCGATAGTTTCGTACTGCGATTTGATTCCTATCATTATTTTACACCAAGTATGTGTGTGTGTGGGCGCGCGCGCGCGCGTTTTGAAAGATGGATGGAGACATCAGGTATTACATGTGGTCAAGTGATGATCTCTGGAATCTAGATGATTGGATTCTTTGAATTTGAAATATCTTCAATTTTTTTAATAGCGCATACACACCCCTAGTGGGTGTTTCCTTGGAGGTATCATTTATCCTAGGAAGAAGCAAAATTTAAAAAATAAGAATAAAGTATTCTTTAATAGGGCAAATGTGCTTGGAGTACTCTATTCTACGTCTAAAACATTGAAGTGTTTTTAGATGCATCCATTATTTAAAATATTTTTTAATGTGTGTGAAATTTTAAAATATTTTTTACCCATCTAATTAATATCAAGCCGTAAAAAATGCTTTAGTTGTGTTTAAGGTGATAAACCAGTGGACATCACAAGAGTGAATAGGCATGCCTCAATTAAAAGACAAGCAAAGCCATTTCAAGAATCTTGAAGATTCATATTAAGTTTGTTTGTCGGAGCGTTTCGAAAAGCCAAATGCACGTTCAACGATGTTTTTTTCGTAAAACGAAATAATCTCCTCCACATATTTATTTCGACTTGCGTAAAAATACTTCTCAATCCCGTTGCTAAACAAGCACCTTTTGCTATTTTCAATCTCCACGAAACTTCTCAGTTCACCTGCCAGCACACAAGAGGGAAGACGGTACTCAGATGATCACAATGAAATTGAAAGCCCCTCCACATGATGCATATGCTCCTACTTTCTCATGCCTCCGTTTGAGGCAGCAAGGCATCAATCGGCAGCAGCAACATCAAAATCAGAAACTGTAAAACCAGAATTCTCACGAGCATGAAGAAGAAGACCAACCCAACGGAAACGGCAAGAATGATGAATGTAAAAACCAGGGACAAGGTTGCTCAAGACCACATTTGAAGTTTGACATGCAAATGGAATAAAGCTGGAATGAAATTACCCAGGTAATATTAATGTCAATAATGAAAAATTAAGTTATCATATTATTAATAGTTCACTTTCACACGCTTTGGTTCTGCAGGAGAGGTTGTGAATTAGAAACAGAAGATGATGAAGACGAAGACGCAAAGCTCCAAATTGCTTCTCTCTGAAGAGCCGCCTTTTCCTGCCGAGCCTGACCCCATAAAACGCCATAAAACCCAATAGATATCACCCCACCACCAATCACACTGCGTCATACAAAAAACCAACTAAAAATTTACAAATCCCAACGTAAGAAACTAATTATAGCAAAACCAGTAAATGTCTTAACAAAAATTTATAAATCATAATTTGAATTGTAAGAGTTTGTATAAAAATTTTCAAGTTTTGGTACGTAAGTTTACAAATACATGTACTTATTTTAACAATTAACAATATCAAAACAATAAGTGTGATTCAAGAAGTTCACCTAATAGATATAAATAAGTGGTGCATCCATCCATGAATTACCCATAAATTGCAGTTAAATGACTCAACTCTAATTGTAAAAATACAGGTTTAACTTGTATATAAGACATTTAATTTTTAAGATTTATCTATATTTAATATTATTCCCGATTCTTACCATAAAAGACAATTGACTTTTTTCATATAATTAGAAAAGTTAAATAAATTACTTAATTATAATAAATATTCTGAAACTCTTATATGTATTATTAAATTATATATCAGTTTATAAACTAATTAGATTATTTTAAAAAAAAATAAAAAATTTACCAGTTAAATAACTTTTGACATACCTTCCAAGGGAAAGGGATTCGCCAAGGAACAAGAGTCCCATGGGGAGTGCAATGACCATTCCCAAGGGAGTGAACATGGCCACATACACAGGTCCCTTCTTACCACATGCCCATATATGCGTTGCGTTCCTCATTGTTACCACAATTCCCTATATACACATAAATATCTAAAGTATTAATTACTCATTAATTTTTTATTATTCATGTATTAGTTATTTAACTCTTATATTAACAATCGGATATCCAGTATGTTTGTTGATTGCTTACAGAGAATAATATGGCAGCCAACTCCATGTCAGGCCGCAGAGTCCAAGCTTGAGCATTATTATTCTCAGCAATAACAGCAACTATGGAAGATAAGATCACCACGAAGCCGCATGAAATGGTAGCCGTCACCAAAACTTGAGGATACTCCTTCATTATCCATGTCTAACACACACACACACACACACAAATAATATCGGTCCCTTCAAATAATTATTACGAGAGAAATTTACAATTCACTCATAATACAAGCAACTTTATGCGTAATTATTCCAAGAAAAATCATTTGAGCTACTTTGCTGTGAACTGAATTGAGTATAATATTCCATTTATTAGTTCGTTCACATTGTGCCCATTTAGAAACGCGGTAGATAAGTAATTTTACGCAAGTTGAGGTAAATATATGGAGGAGTTTCGTTTTACAAAAAAACACTGTTAAACGTATTTTAGAGGGGTAAATAATCATTTCCAAACAAATATAATGTACATGTATATCACTTGTACAAGAATCCTGCGTTTCTAAATATAACCCATTGGTATAGCATTAATTGCTTCATCCAAATATACCCTCCTTCTCAAGTTTTAACCAGTGGATAAAATGTAGACTTTTTAAATTTATGATATTCATTAGGAGTAAAGATGTAAATTATGACAATTTTTCGACAATATTAAATATTGTACAATTAAATTTTTCACATTTTACTGAATTAATTTAAGTAATTTATAGTACCCTTCTGGTCTTTATAAGCAGCAACCATCGAATTAGACAAAAAAATTTGTTGGTTAAATTTAATTAAAAACAATGAATATGTTATAGATGTAGTTTTTTTCCATTATATACTTGTTAGGGTAGAGAATAAGCAGAAGGGAGAATAAGTGAAAAAAGAAATGAGAGATACATATAATTAATTAGAAATAAAAATACATCAAAATTTTTAAATGAATATAAGAGATAACGTTATCTATAAATAAAAGATCCTATGAGTACAATTGGGTTTGTTTGGAAAATCTTTCTCCAGCCGTGCACGTAAATCAAAATAAAAAATATTTTAAAATCCGTAAAATCATTTTGAAATCCATAAACTCCTTTCTCTTAACGGATTCTCAACTACACAAATGTTGTTGGACCGCAGCTAGCAGCAACGTCCGATAAGGTGGGAAGGATGAGAAACACAATAGATGGAGGATGAGGTGGAGGAGGAGACATGAAGGAAGTTGGTGGTGTGAAAATTACATGAAACTTGAAGTGTGATTAATTAATTAAAGCGATGAGTGAGGAGTCACGAAGGCGACCCTACACGAGACTGAGAAAGAGACGTAGCAACAAAAACATAAAACCAAAAATCACTGTGAAATCCTAGGAAGAAAAAAAGTTGTATGGCTCCAAGAAGCGTACCTTAACGTTGAAAAGGAGTGAAACACAGCAGGTGCCAAGTGCAAGTAGAATGGCTCCAAGAAGCCACTGATCATCTTGTGACACGAAACTTACTCCCATTGCCCTTCCCTCATCGTCTTCCCCCTTGGAATCAGCTCCTCTTCCACCTCCGCACAGTGTCACCATTAAAGCTCCTGTAATGCACAACACTGTCCCTATCCATTTTGCATGGCTGCTCACCTGCTTCACTTCCAGCTTCTCATATCTGCAAACATTCATCTACCACCATGTCAATATTGCAAATTACACTAGAAACGAGGGCGGTCTTATGTATAATTATCTCTCATGTCTGGTACTGCTGGATTAGATTCGAATATTAATTGTCTGGTTTAACTCAGAGTTAAAGCATGTATATCATCATTTTGCGTGGGAGGCATTCAAGTTTAGTTTGTTGGCTTCAATAATACTAGTTATTACTTGGTTATTTCACATTGGAAAGCGCCTCAATCATGGCTTTGGTGAAAGAAACTGGAGTTAAACAGGTGGTGGGTGATACCTGAAGACGGTGGCAAGAAACAAGGTGAAAACAGGGGAGAGATCGGCCATGACCGAAGCAAGAACAGGGGAGCTATATCCAATGCCATTGTATATAAACGTCTGCGCTGCACAGCTACAACAAATTCCCACTAATTAAAAACACGGCCTTCTTAATTTCTTGTTGTAGTGGTATAAGTACATACACCGACGATAAAAAAAGATAATATATATACACACACACCTGAGCAGGCTGAGAAGAAATATTCTGCAGATGATTGGGTTGGTGAGGGAGGGAGAAGGATGCTTTCTGTAACAGAGGAAGGAAGAAGGAAGGAAGAGAGAGAGAGCCATGGCGTTTGAGTACACGACGAAGACATAGTCGCTCATGCCTTTGTCGGTGGCTGCTTTGATCAGAGTGTTCAATCCTGCTTCAAACACCTGAATTGCCGCCATTAATGTTGGTACTTTTAGATCCACCATTGGTCTTCTGCTCTGTTCTCCCTCCCTGCCCGTCTTCCTCTGTTTAGTTCGCTTTTCTATTATATATTTTGCCACAAAAGTCAATTTTATTGTCAAAATCCCACTTCAAACACCTGAGTTACCACTGTCTTTTTTTTAAAAAAAAATAGTTAATTGTATTAATCACAGAAAAAAAATGGTATAATCACTACTAGTCGGAGCAAAAAAAAAAATCTCTCCAAAAAATATCTATAGTTACAATCTAACACAGACTTGCCAAATAAAATGTCTTTAAAAAAAACTATTGTTACAGCCTACCACACACTCAACAATTAAACAAAACCAATAGTGGGTCCATTTGAAAACGTGTTGGAGAAGTACTTTTACGTAAGTTAAAATAAATATGTGAAGTATATTATCTCGTTTTGCGAAAAATATTGTTGAACGGGTTTTGAGACTCTCCATAAGTGTTACCAAACAGGGCCACAATCCTAATCTTTATTAATCAGATTACTGTCATTACTGTAGAAATTCTTATTTGTATTCCTGTTAACCTATTCCATTCCTGTGACCAAGGTCACCCTGTGGCTCTCCCCAATCCTTACGCATCAAACGAATCAGAGAGGTTAATGGCTGAGTTAACCACCCTAGCGGTATCAATCCTTTTATTACCTTAAGTTTCCAAGCAGGCAGCAACTCTATTACCTGCTCTAGCCACTAGCGACACATCCCAATCCTTGTACTGTTGAGTATGCAAAAGTATAGTTCGGGAAAAGCGTAGAAAAATGCTTTTACACAAACCGAGGTAAATATGTGGAGGAAATTGTCTCATTTTACAGAAAAACACTGTTGAACGTACTTTTGGGTGAAAGTTAAGTGTTTTTAAACAAACACGACACAGCCCCTTGCATCCCGCTTTTCAGTTTCCTGTAATGACAGTAATTTAATTAAACTGTAAATTTGTAAGTCAGTTTTGATTTGAGTATCAAAATCTAAACATAGAAGGCCAAAGCCATCACCGGTAGTATCACAATTGGAGTAAAAAAAAAATTGGATCAGATCGGTCAATTTAGACTATATACCGATGACCCGACCGTTTATGTATTGAACCGGCAACCAGGCTGATCCGGTCAGAATTGTTAAAAAAGGTTATGGCCAATTCAACCTGGTTTAATTCAAAATATTATTTAAGGCTAAAATCACACAAAAATGGAATTAGAGCAGTAAGATGTAGTTAATTAATTTAAAAACAAATATAGTAAAAAATTAACCTTTAATTCTCTATTTTCTATTTAAACAAATTTACTAATGAGGAAATAAGATAAAATTAATTCATTTTATCTCAATTGTTTTTACCATTTACATTTAATTAAACACGAAAAATTTAAAATGTTTTACCTATTAATTTTATAAAATAAAATATAATTAATTAAATTTTATTATTTTAATATAATATGTTTGACTTTAAGTTGATACTAATCTAACTCATCAATCCTTGAATTACTGTCATACCCAGCTCAATATCTGATCCAATTTTTTTTGAACCTTGATCACAGTAATAGTTGTGTTCAACACTAGTGAATGTATAAACCAATCATAACCATTGGTATCAAAATCCAACTTAACCCATCCCTTTTTTTTCACTCACTATCAGAGAATAATAACATAACTAACTCCTCGTAATATAATAAATCAATCAAGATTTAAATACTCACTAAAATATATGTTTATATTTAATTATTAGTAATACCCTGAACATAATTACGTGAACAGCGAACATAAGAGTCCATTAAAAAAGGGCCACCTCCGAATCAATAAATTCATTCAGTCTCTCGATAGTCACATCGAAAGAAACTATAATTTGAATGAATCCAAGGAAAAAAGTCAAGTTGCGTGCAAGCGGAGTATAGTTGCATTAATTAATTAATAATGATCATATTAATAATATTCCTGGTTCTGCAGAAGAGGCTGGGTATTAGAACCAGAAGGTGTTGGAGAAGACGACACAGAGCTACATGCAACTTTACTCCCGAGAGCCATCTTTTCCTGTTAAGCGCCTTACCCCCATAAAACTCCATAGAAGTCAATAGATAGTAGGGAAGTACTTTTACGTAAGTCGAGGTAAATATGTTAAAGAGATTATCTCGTTTTACGAAAAATATTGTTAAACGTGCTTTTAACTCTCCTCAACGCTTTGCTAAATAAGCTGACTATTATCCCACCACCCTTTGCCAAAAACAAACACACAAATATAGAAAAAAATATTCATAATCAGTTTATATTTGTTACACTGTGACTGTGACTGTATGTACAGTTTCACCATTAAAGCTCCTGTAATGGACAACACTGTCCCTATCCATTTTGCATGGCTGCTCACTTGCCTCACTTCCAGCTTCTCATATCTGCAAATATTCATCTACCTCCAGTAATCTCATGCTATAGATTTTGAAGATTTAAGTATTATCAGATCTAATTAAAAATTAACTTTTCCCAAAATATTTTTCTTTTTGCATGCATACAAGTTATGTAAACTAGAGAATTTATGCTTGAATGATCAGAATAGTTTTTGAGATAACGACAAAAGAAAGCTGTTGATTTGAAATGCTCAAGGTGACATTTTCCATATATGACTTATGACAACGCAACCTCCGCAAGGGGAAAAGTCTTGGTGGCTTCACGCTACAACACTTCATTGACCTTTTTGCTCAACCTCAAGCTAGCTAACCCTCTAGTCAAAATCCTTCATAAGTAACCCTTTTTTGTTGGTTAACTATCGATGAGAGCATATTCGTTAATTATTAACACAGATTCAAAGAGAAGGCTCCGTCCAGAAGATTAGCTTGTTGAAATGGAGAACCCTTGAATAATAAATCACACCATAGTTATGAAGCTAGCTTACGTAGGACTCATGACAGTCACAACCTTCACTTCAGTTTGTAGGATAGAATAATAAAGTTATTTGGTTTGACATTGGAAACCACCGAAACTAAGGCTGTAGTGAAAGGAACTGTAGTTTCGGTCTTTTTTTATGTTTAAAACAGATCGTGGGTGTGGGATCAAGACAATGGCAAAAAACAAGGTAAAAACAGGGGAGAGATCGGCCATGACGGAAGCAAGAACAGGGGAGCTACATCCAATACCAGTGCATAACAATGTATGTGCCAGGGAATTCCGTTCAGAGAAAGGAGTCCCGTGGAGAGAAATGAGTTTATAAATTTTTAGATAGTTTTAAGGATTTCAAGATGATTTTTACAGATTTTGATATGGTTTTATCTTGACTTTCGTGTACCGTTTTGGAAACGAAGTTCTCAAACAAGCACAATATCTGGGATGCACAACTACCACAAATCGTGTTGGAGTATTTTTAAAATGAAAAGATGTAATTTTTCAAATGAACATGTGTGATTTTTTAGAAAGTTGTGTCCTTATAAATTAATTAATTCATAAATTAATTAGTTTATTTGAAGGGGTGTGTAGGGAATTGTAATTCTAAAATCATGTTTACCTACATACTATAAAAGTGCAACTTTTCATAGAAAAGTCATGATGGTTGTAACTTTTTGGAGTGATATGGTTGTGACTTTTAATTGAAGAGACATTATTTTCAAAAGGTACCACTTCAAGATATCTCTTCATCTTCTATAAATACTTTCCCCATCCCCCATTTGGACACACAATTTTCCTCACAATATCAAATTCATTGTTTTTCTCTTTTAATGCACACTTAGAAAAAGACAAATTATCACTTTGTAAAAACCTTTGTTGTCTTAACTTGAGTATAGGGAGTGCAATCCATACTCAAGAGTCTCTATTGTATTTCGCATGAAATTCACTGGTTAACCCAACTTGCATCCTATAATATAGGAATAAGTGAAGTGAATTAAGCCTAAACGAAAGTATTGCCCTCGCCTTGAAGACATTATGCACAACTTTCCTTTTCATCTTCTCCATCTCTTCTTCTTATATTCTTCAAATAAACATTCCCATCAATATCACCAACAAATCCCACTTGTTAAAACACAGCCTTCTTAATTTTTTCCTGTGATAGAAGTACACCAAAGATAAAAAGAAGATACACAAACCCCAGAGCAACCTGAGAAGAAATATTCTGCAGATGATTGGGCTGTTGATGGAGGTGGAAATTCGCTTTCTGTAATAAAGGTAGGAAGGAGGAAGGAGGATAGAGGGAGCCACAGCGTTGGAGTAAACGATGAAGACATAGTCACTTATGCCTTTCTCGGTGGCTGCTTTGATGAGAGTGTTCAATCCAACTTCAACCGAGTTGCTACCATTAATGTTGTTACTTTCAGATCCTCCATTGATGCTGTGCTCTGTTTTTTTTTTCTCTCGCTCCTTATTCCTCTGCTTAATTTTGCTTTCATGCTATATATTATGCTCTTACTGATGTCAGCTTCTCCCTTTATTGCTTCGCTGCTCCGTCCACTTTGAACCTATCCAACCATCCGTCCAATCTTTTATTAAACCTTTAATCTTGTATATCATAATATAAAAGGAAGTTAATTTTTTGAGAAATTATGGAAGTTATATTTTTATCAATTTTTTAAATTAAATTTCATAATTGTTCTATAATACACAAAATAATCTATAAAAATGAAGTTGTCATCCATCAACAACAAATGAATTTTTTTTTTTGCCAACAAATGGAATTGAAACTATCTTGAAAAATGAAAAGACATTAATGATATACTTAAAATATTATAAGTGTATAAATAAATGAGAAAGACCAACTGTTTTGAGGAAAGATACCACATGTAATAATTACGATCGAATTTTATATAGGGGTATTTCAAATATACCTATTGTAATTAAATAATATATTTAAATTCTGTAATCTACTCAAATTCATTAACTAGCTTCTATAATAAATATTGAATGAGTTTTATTTTCTTGCTAGGCTACATACATGTTTTCCCATGGCATGTGCTAGGTACCTTTTGAGCTAGTAGGAAGGTGTTATTTTATTATAGCATTAATCTTTTCATGCACATTAATAATATGTTTTAATGAGAGAGGATGTTTATAAATTATGTAAATTTTAACAGATAATTGACACAAGAACAAAAATAAGCTTTTTGGATGTCAAACAGTTTTTTCTAAATTGCATATATTTTTATTAGAAGTGATAATATTTAAAGCACTGTTAAATATTAAATTTGGATATCTATTTTAGCAGAATTTAAACCATAATATGAATTAATCCGACCCACACTCATTTGGTGAAGTCAAACAGTTTTTTACCCGTTTAATGGAACTATCAACCAGTGTGGTTCCGGCGTGTTACCCGAGTCCAATACGCAATGGTTCAATGTAATAAAAGGCTTCATGGGCTTCTGGCCCAATTAAGGCCTTTTTATGGAAGCCCATCAACATCTCGATTTTCTGCCTACATGATCCAGTTGACGGAGTGTGAAATGAATTATGACGGATCGTGAATTACATATGGAGCAGAATTTTAGAGCCAGTGGCAACACTAAACACTTCTTTTAAAACTTTTTTTTTAAAAAATTTTTATCAAGTTTACTATCTCCGTTTCTAAATAAACTTCCTCCAACATGTACTAAAAAAAAAAAAAACTTTCTCCTTATCAAGTGTATCACTAGATATGATCTCATGTAAAAATAAATAATATAATTATCTACAATTAGTGGAGCAACTATAAATTTATTGTTTTTCTTTAGTTTTAAGTTAAATATGATATCAATTTAACTAGTATCTCATATTCAGATCATGGGTATGCAGTCATAATAATTAATTGCAAGTAGCGAGATGTTTCCCATTGTGGGTCAACATTCTCACGAATCGGATTAGTCAATTATTCAAATATTTAGTAATATGATTTAAAGAGGTGTTAAATACCGGTTGATTCATAAAAAATATTACTCCATCCACTTTAAAATGCAAGCTTAAGGAGAACCATTTGTCTTGATTATGCACACAAAACCTTAATTTTACTCTATCTCTAAAATAAGTAATTTGTTTTCTTAAACTTCATTTTGATTGGATATGTTAAAATGATTTTCATCAAGAGAGCAGTTAATATAAATGATTAAAAATGGTTTGGCAAAGAAAAAGAGATTAAAAATGGGTATTTCTTACTTTTAATAATTAACTACCGCTAATCACCTCCCTCGATTCAACTCGCCGCACTAAAATCATTATTGTAGACGATCGAAGTACTTACCTTTTCTTTCATCATATTAATCATTATTTAATTTGTAGTATTTAACTAACTAATAATTTCGAATCAAAATCGATGGAATACTATACACAATCATTGTCCTTGCATGCAAAATTGCAAATAAATGATTGATTGGTATATACAAGAGTACTCTTTTTTTTTCCAATGGTATATACAAGGGTATTAGGAATGGAGTGAGTGGTGTATCTTTTCAACTTTAGTTGACATAACATACTCCTCCATATATTTACCTCGAATTACGTAAAAGTGTTTCTCTACTGTGTTCCCAAATAGACACAATATATACAATATATATAGTGAAGCTCAAAGAACACTTTAATGCCAAACTAACATATCATACACACACATCCAACCAATTATTATGATTTGAAAGCTCATACCGCAGCGGGGGAACACATACATGTATATCTATGTACTTAACATACAACAGCACTATTACAGTTATTCTTTTCTTTCTACAAAAATGACTGTTAGGTCGATCAACTGATTTCTTAAAGGCGGAGTTGAAGTAAAAGTTCATTAGTATAGCAATCTAATGATTTCATTTTTGTGATTTTCTAATTCTTTCAAGCTGTATAAATTGAATGAGTTTTGTGGAGGTTGATTTTCACAAACTAGAGCTGAAGTAAAAGTTAGTTAGTATAACCAATAAGTATTGGTGTTAATGGAAGAAACTTTAACCGTGTAAGTATTAACTCTGAAGTTTTAAATGTTTGTAAAGGTAGAAAACACTTTTGGGAAAGCCGTTGGCCTTCAATTGGACCCAAAAATATTGGAATATGACCCGGTTGATAGTTATATGTTAAAAAAGTTAACTAAGTATAATGCAATTTATGTTTAAGCATGCTTTTATAGAAAAAGTCATTTTAAAATAAAATTATTTTGCTGATATACTTAAATAGTTAAAAGGTTCACGAAAAATTAAAAGCCAAAGTTCATAAAAAAAAGTCTCGTTTGAACTTGGAAGTTTGATTTTTGCCAAAAGGCTATGCCAAGCATAATTTTTTTTCATTCAACTAGTTATTTTTTGTCCTCATTGATTTTTATTTTAAGCCTTCCTAACACTGTGGACGCCAAACATGCCCTTGGTAGATATGAACACATTACAGGCTAGCCGTGGACCTCTCTCTTCCAGCTAGTTAGGTCCTAGCTGTCCCAAACGCCCAACGTACGATAACTCTAACTCATTGCTTATTTAAGAACTTTATCCCTCAAACCGTGTAAGTAAATCGAGATAAAACATTTTAAAATCGTTAAAATCATTTTGAAATCCATAAAAATCATCTTGAAATCTGTAAAATTATCTAGAAATTCATAAATTCATTTATCCCAACGGATCATTTCTTTTGATGGAGTTCCCAAACGTATGTACATTTGTATATTTAAATTTCGATGCAATTATACTCCTTGTGTATCCAATAGTGACGTGCATCTCTCTAGAACATGACTGTATTATACACATCACTCTCACACACACATAGCAGCAGATAAGGAAACACCTTCACGGAGTGAAAGCTTGAAAATATAATGCCATCGATTCACAAAGCGTTTTAATATTCTAAAAGTACGGTTAACATTATTTTTTTTGTAAAATGAGATAATCTCCTTCACACATTTACTTCGTAAATGGTAAGAGTACTTCTCCACTGTTTTCCCAAATGGACCCAATATATATTTTGTGTTAGTGGGTACGAGGTGGGATAGTGGATGATACTTGTCAATATTAATTAAAAGCTTGATCAATCCCTTTCACTTTGACTATTGGGGCTGCGTCTATAATTAACTTTCAAATATACCATATATACAGACACACACCCCCCTTGGAAAATAATATGATGTATCATTTATATGTACACACCTTTTTCACGGTCTCTACAGCGCAACACTATTGCAGAACATGTAAAAAATTTACTAGCAACTCTTGCACCACATATGTACATTAACTTGCTCACAAGTCCGTGACTGGCTAGATAGCTAGCTACATATAGGATTAATTAGTGTATTAGCGATCGATCATTTCACTTTCAACGTACGTACTTAAAAATGCATGCTGCAATTTATAGGACCACCCATGTAGAGGCCTAAATAAACATGAGTTTAAAATTTACCCAACAAACAAATTGAATTTGGTAGGACTACGTGCTTGTTTGAAAACACCGTTTCTTCAATGATGCACATAAATCAAGATAAAATCATCTCGAAATCCATAAAACCATGTTGAAATCCGTAAAATACTTCGGAATATGTAAATTCCTTTCTCCCAACGGAATCCTCAAACACACACTATATCGTTCCAGTTGTTTGTTTTTATTCAGTATTTAACCGTGTGTTAAATATGATTATCTATGCTAGAAGGATAAATATATGTTCATCAATGCATGATGTTCTGTTTTTTTTTTTTTGTGATAACATGATTTGCTGTTATATATATAATTCGAGGCTGTTTAATAAAAATTATTTGCAATGTGGTTCATTTTCTTTTGTTTTTTTGGCCGAATAATGTAGTTCATATTGAGGATCCAAAGTCAGTGTACGATGAATAATATATGAAAAGGAAGGCTTGTGGCATCCAGCTTCGTTTTCTCATCAATGGCGGTGTGCCGGTGTGGCTTTAATTTTACAGCTTTTTCCACCCATTTTTGTCGGCTGCAACACCTAATAATAAAAGTGGGTATAATTCCATCCACTCAATAACCCCTGAATTATTTAAATTTTTTATATTTTGTACGTGTAATTCAGTTTGAATTTCATTGCATATTGATATATTAATTATTTCTTTTGAGTTTATACCAATCTTGCTTGTGAGGGCTTCATTTCAGTAATTTAGTTGTCTGCATTTTTCTGTAGAAAAATATAGTCTTGTTGAGAAAGTTCACTCATTAAAAACTTTATTATTACCGAAAGTACAAGATGCAGGAATTCATTAATATTAGTTCCAATACACATTCCTAAATATCAAAGATAATTAACTGAACTAATTTTTTAATATTAACAAATTATTTATCTAACTCTGATGAGATATGATACACAGAAGCAATATTGGCTTCGTTTGGAAACCCGTTGAGAAAACGGACATAGATTCTGAGGTACTTTATGTGAGAGGAATTTTGTCTCGGCTTGTGTGAGAATGGATTTTAGGAGCCAAAACTGCATTTCTAACGGAATACCAAACACAGCCAATATGTATATGGGAAGCCCGACATAAGGGAACTAAAAAGTGGATAGGATGTTGGTGGTCACACATACGTATGTATATAATTCCACCGACAGGTACTCCATATCTATCAAGTTAATATAAGGTGTGTTTGGTTTACCCGTTTTGTCAACGGGTGCGTTTACAGAGACAAAATTTCTCTCACATAAACTACATCGGAATCTGTGTCCGTTTTCTCAACGGGCTATCCAAACGGACCCATAAGGGTATAGTGCCTGTAATTGTTTTAACAAAGGTAGTGTGATTTGACCCAATTAAGGAGAATTTGATCCCAACTGTGTACCATACCAACAAACTGCCACCAAATTAACAAACCAACAGAGAGTTTATTAATCAAGGAGACAAGGCAACGAGTTGCTGGCCGGAGAAATTAATTAAGAAAACACACTTTGTCAATGCATGTGTTTGGTTTTCTTTCCTCTTGGCTTAGCTTGTAGAGTATTTAACAGACACTTGAGTTTTAAGTCTCTTGTGAGGCAAAATCCTTGTTAGGACTAATTTCCACACACCTAATATTCTTGACCAACTATGTGCTTGTCTAGGAAGCACATTGATGCACGTTGTACACAAGTCGAGATAAAACTCATGTTACGTACTTATTCTGACTTGATGAAATCACCTTCCCAACATATTCCCAAAACGCACTATATATCTCGTGGCCTTATTATATAATTAACTCCGTCTACACACATAATCAGCTTGTTTGGCAAAACGTTGAGAGGAGCCAAAAGCAAGTTCAACAGTGTTTTTCCACAAATTCACATATTTACCTTGACTTGCATAAAAGTACTTCTCTACTGTGTTTTCAAACATGACCCAATATATGTGCTAACACCTTTTGAATATTATTATTATACTCCCTCCCTCCCTCATCTAGTCATATTTATAGGGTAAAAAGATAAATTTTTATTTGGTTATATTTATAAGTCACGTTAACTTTTTCATATAAGCTTACAATTTTACACTTAATCTATTATGTGTTGACTTTACTTTGATATATTAGTTGATTTTAAATAGGGATAAAGTTGAAAAATTAAAATTAATATGGTTTAAAGACTTCTTTAGTCTTTGTGAAACATATCGAAAGTGACTTATAAATAATACTATATAAGTTTAAGCAACACTCTCTTTTTATGGACATATTCTATACATAAACAACAATTCCACTATGTTTAAAAATTTAATGCATTTTTTATTTTATCGTCAATTAATTACATATCTCTCGTATTTTTTTCACTCATTATTTCTTATTCATCATCCTCATAAAGAAATGTGTAATTGAAAAGGAAATTATATCTTTTACAGCATATTTGATTTTAACTAGTTTAAACAACCAATGATTTTGAGCAATTGTCACTTAACAAAAAGGCACGGAAGATAATGCTTCATCATCATCATCATCATTACGTGATATTATGACCGTTTGGCAATACATTTATCACCTAAAAATACATTTAACAATATTTTTAAGTAAAATAAGATAATCTTATTCACATATTTACTTCAACTTGTGTAAAAATGCTTTTACACCAAAAAAAACCGAGTGTGAAGACGAATAGAACACGGCTCTGTCTCTCTCCCAATAAAATGAAGATAAAAAGTGAAGGCCCTTCAGAATCAAAACTGGCGAACGATAATAATGCTTACATCAGCTTTTGCAGAGACTGCCCTCTAACTCTGCATGCCTTGTCTCTCATACGCCATATGCTCCAATTACATTCAATCTTATTCCAACCTAACATGATCATGTTCAAGTACAACATCTCCGCCTACTCCTTCAGTTCAGCCCCTTTCAACTAAATCCACTCATTCATTCATTTACTGTATGAGATCTCCAAAAAAAAAAAGGGATTCAAAGTATTAAAAAGTCTAATAACAGCTCAATATCATGCAATTAATGACAGATTTCAATGCAGAAAATGATATTAAGTTTATCTCACCCATTTACCATTAGAATTTTTTGAACTTTACATTAATTTTATCTTGCTGTTGTAAAAAGTTTATACGCGTAACATCTTGTCCTCTCTCAATTATATGCAGTACTCCATGATTGTCTCTCTTTCTGGTACAATCAAACATAAAACACAGGCCAAGACAAAAAACACAAAAGCATTTTTGTTTGCTATATCCGTATACATAGTAGAAACTCATGGAGCCATCGCTTTATAGCGTCATGCTTGTTTGTCACCCCATGTGTAAAGTAATGAAGATGGTAAATCAATAGCTAGGTTGTTAATTATAATGTGTCACTGTGTCCACTCAAGTTGATGTTTAATGAGTAATACATATATTCTTCCAATCCTATTCATAAGTTGGTTTTAACATATTTAACATGATAAAAACTTTAAATTGCATTAACTTTACCTTAAAGTTCAACATATTTACAACTCTATGTAATATACATCATATTACATAAGAATAAAATCATTACGGTAATAATATATAAATAGTAAAATTGTATATTTATATAGTAAAATGTTCTTATCTTTCTCCTCCGTAAATAGCATCCGACAAGAGTGTGTGTGTGTGTGTGTGTCTATAATAAAGTGCAAACACTTATGAACTTGAACATTATTAACGTTTTGAGGGTAATAAATATGGTGTCACAGACTACTCGTCACGCATTTGTCGATCTTCTCCCAGCTTTTTAAAAGTTTTGAGGGAAATAAATGTGGTAAATTGTTTATAAAACCAAAGTCTCTTTCTTTTTTGCTAGGAGTGTATATTTTTTTATTGGAGTAATTGTGTTCAAAACACTATCAACTAATATTCTCGCACACTGTGGGATCACAAGGCCACCCGGGTCTCTGATACATAAAACAAAAAAAAGGGAGAATTACTTAGAGATCTCAAGTATGTGAATGTGTTACAAAATAGTTTCAAAAGGTTGTAAATGGTAGGTGCTTCATTCGTAAATCGTACTTCTCAACTTATCATAAACAACCTCTTGTGACAATTTTGTAACACATTCCCTTACTTATGACCTAGGATAATTCTCAAAAAAATGCAGCCGTGAAGTATGTAATATAAGTAACTTTTTTGGAATTTTGAAAATAAAATTCTTTAGTGGTGTCATTATTTCTGAGATATTGACCCAGTGATTATTAATTATTATTACCTCTGCAACTGCAATAACTAATAATAAAGCAGTAATATCACACAGTTATCTAAGGTTGATATTTCACTTTCGCCTACTCTCCGTATTCAACATACACAAGGTAATAATAATTATCAATACATGCTAATGTGTGGAAAGGAAGGTGGGGAAAAGAAAAAAAGAAAAAACAGATGCAAATAAAGTTAATTATCAATTATCCTCTGCAAAATTTTTCATGACCTACAGCACTATTGATGTGGTTGGGTTGAATTTGATATATGGCTGTAGTTCAGCAACTTTTTATAGAACTAGAGTCAGTAGTTACCTTAAACTGTGTCAGAAAACAGAAAAACCTTAAGCGACACACACACACACATCCATTGATGCGCAGATCGATGAATATTTATGCAGTGCTTTGAACTAAGACTGATGTGTAAAATGGTAAAATTATTATATAATGCAAATATAATTTGTGATGTATTATTATTGTGTGAGCAATAGCAATATTGGTGGTTTTTGTTTCTGACAGCTGTACATAAACTTGGTTGAATATGAATTTCAAAGACAGATGTTGAAAATTGAGAAGGAAGCAGACTGGTGGGGTTCCAGAAAAGCAAAAGAGATATTATATTAATTTCAATTTTCACAAAAAAATTAAAATGTGTGTGTGTGTGTGATGAGAGGGAGAGAGACAGAAGGAGGAATAATGAATGTGAAGTTTCCTTGTTGGTGGTGGGTTTATATAAAGGAGGATTATAGTGAAAGTGAGAGCGAAGGAGAAGATCATCACATGAGATAGTAGCAGCAGCATCTGTGTGTGAAGTTTCCTTATGGAAGAACATGGCAGTCCATTGGCTACTACTACACATCTTCTTCAACACGCAATGAGAAGCTTGTGCACTCATCAAAATTCCCAGTGGGTTTATGCAGTCTTCTGGAGGATTTTGCCCAGAAACTACCCACCACCCAAGTAAGCTTCATCAAACACACAAACATTCTTGTAAAGACCATCAATTTCTGTGCTCATGATATGATATATCTGTATGTATGTTTGTTTCTTGGTTGGATTGGTATTAGGTGGGATTGGGAAGGTCATCATCAAGGGACTTGTGACAGATCAAGAGGAAACAGAAGGAACTGGTATTTTTTTTTTTTGGTTTTGTCATGAGAATTCTCTGTTGATGGTGGAATAGTTCTTTAAAGAGTAGAGCACAAGGCGATGAGACCAATAAAAAGAAAGTTGTACCCAATTGCTTCAGAATTTTACCATTTAACTCAACATCCACCCTAAGAGTAAAATGGATGGTTAATTAAACTTAAAGAAAAATTGTATGTTGTCTGTACCTTGAAGATATTGTGCATGATATTCTTCTTCATCTCTGATACATCTAACCATTCTAGCCAATATCATCTACATTGTAATTATATTTGGTTAAAGGGGATTGAAATGAAATGGGTTAACAAGTAACTAACAGTTACATTAATGCATGCAGGATATTGGCATGGGAAGAGGGTTTCTGCAATTTTGCAGCTTCCTCATTACCACCACCATCTGTTTATAGTGAAAATTACTATCAAGGGTTGCAACCTGAGCTGTTCTTCAAGATGTCACATGAGATCTATAACTATGGAGAAGGGTAATTAAAATTAAAAGTTTCTAAGGAATATCAATTATTATTGACTGCATCATCATCATCATCATCATCATCATCATCATCATTATTCCTCGCTATTGTTTGTTTTATGTGGAAGAGGTAGAAGCGAAGTTAATTAATTAGGTTTCATGGGCTAGCAGGTTGATAGGAAAAGTTGCTGCAGATCACAGCCACAAGTGGATATATAGCGAACCTATTAAAGATCAAGAGATCAACTTGGTGAGAAATCAGAAGCTCCCATACACACACATGAATAAATAACCGCATATAATTTCAACGTCAAATCCATCAACACTGTTCATGTTTATTTTTCAGTTTCCAAGGACTTGGGAAGCCCAGTTCCGTTGTGGTATAAAGGTATGAAACTGTTACAACCCAGAGTAAAAGTCTCCCATTGATTAATCAAGTACAGAAAGAATTGAATAAGAGAAGTCAAATTGGTTTAAGCTATTTTGATAAAAAGAGAACCCCAATTATTTTATACCTAATTCTGAAAATCTAATACCCACTTCATCTCCTTCATTATGAATTCGTGGTGTGAGCGTGTATTGCAGACCATAGCATTGATTAGTGTACGAGAAGGAGTTCTACAACTGGGATCAGTTCAGAAGGTGATAGAAGACCTGAGCTACGTGGTCCAATTAAGAGTAAAGCTGAGTTACATAGAAAGCATCCCAGGAGTGCTATTGCCACACCCGTCGTCGCCATCGCTGTCGCCTTCGCCTTCTTATGCATTAGGTTATGGAGTTTCAGATCAACGATGGCCACAACCTGCAGAACTTCTTTATGACCCATACTTGAAACCAAGTCCTTCAATGAGCAGCCTTGAAGCCTTACTGTCTAAACTACCTCCAGTGGTCCCACAGCCGGAGCCGCACCCGCAGCTGCCACCGCAGTCAGAGTCTCTGTTTTTACCATCTCATCAGAGGTCATTCGAATTGATGGGAATGGAGAGAGATGTTGAGGATGAGTGTAAGCCTCAGGTGATGATGGAGGAGGGTGAGACCAGCAGCTCCATGCATAGAATGAATGTAATTAATTAGCTAGTAATTGAAAAGTAATGATGGATTTTGAGTAATTAATTAATAAACCCATCTAATTAGTAGCATAGATGACGCTGCTCAATCATGGTTCTGAGTTCTAATGTTGTAGTACGTAGCTAAATTCACTGGTATTTGATTTTTTTTTTTTGCCTACCACTACTATTGGAATTTATTAAATGGTATCCTGTGATTCTCTACGTGTTTCTTATAAAATATAAGAAACAAGTAGAGAATATAATATAGTTATTCTTTGATTTCGAATTCTTCATAATTATAAAGTAATCATATATAACGAATTAATATCATACACAATATCAATTATTATAGATGACCAATTAATTTCATACACAATATCAATTATTTCTATCGTTTTCATTGCAAACATTTCATGACGATAATAGTTTTAATTTGATTGACCTTAGATCACTTTAATTTTTAGAAAATACAATTTCATCGTTCTTTCCTTGTTAATGTTAACATTTTAAAAATTAATTATGATATCTTCGCCTCGTATCATATTCCTTACCAATCACGCACGCAATATTTATGTGCATTGTGTGTGTGTTTGAAAATCTGTTAATAAAAATGAGTTACGAATTTCTAAATGGTTTTACGGATTTCAAGATGATTTTACAGATTTTAAGATGATTTTCTCTTGATTTACGTATACCGTTGCAAAAAAGTGTTTCTCAAACATGCATAATGCTAAAATGGAGGAAATATTAAAATATTTTCTCTTGTTAATCGGAAATCTTTTATCAATTTTGGAGGCAACTTATTTTACATAGGGCAGTGGTTTTGATTGCTGGAACTTGTTAATTGATTTGCATATGTTAACAAAACTAAGTTAAATTCCCTGTTAAAAAAAGAAAATTAACTTAGTTATTTATTAATAATATATCAATAATTTGTGATAGCTTTTCTAAAATATCTTGCACATTCAGTTAGATACTTATTTTTATAAGTTGCATATTTAATTAGATTATTGACTCTATCAAAATGATCCTTTTCATAAATCACTCATAATATTTTTTTATCAAAATTAAGAAGAGATTTATATTTAAAAGTAAAACAAACTCTTGGTTTCTATATTTAGAATAACCAAAAGAAAAGAAGTATCAAATTTGATGTTGAAAATATTATCAAGGAAAATAATTTGTCATAGTGATTTTCAATGTAAAATCAAAGACATTAATCATAAATTCAAAGAATCTGAGGATGATTCTGTCAAATCCGATGGGGCAATAAATCATAGATTTTCAATCAAATTTTGTTACGGAGGAATTATTTTCTCTATTATAGTATAAACTTTAGATATTTGCCATGGCTTGCAAATTTTAGGTTTAACTGGTAATTATCTTCCTCCAAAACATTTTTTTTTTGGGGAAAATTCCACTTACCCATCAGTTTTTTTTTTATATTCAATTATCTCTATCAGCCCTAAAGCACTGACTTTTTTGGACTTTTAGCCCATGAGGCCCAGCAGGCGAATGAAATACAAAAAAAGGATAAAAGCTGAATTACATGCTGATTTCTAATAACGAACAGAGTGGGGCCAGTTGGCCCATGTAATCACTTATACTGGGCTCCCAAGTATGCGGTGTCCATCAGATAACGAAGCCTGTGGGCTTCGTTGTCGAATGCGAAAACAAGTAAGCTCAGTTCAACGAGTATTTTCGTAACGAACGAAATTAGGGGCCCGTTTGACTTAGTCAAACGCATGTTCAATTGTATTTTTCTGTAAAATGAGATAATCTTCTTCACATATTTACCTCGATTTACATAAAAGTACTTATTTAACATATTCCTAAACGTGGCCTGTGTTTAACAGAATGGGGTAATCTTCACAACATAACAAGCTAATGTTCGAATCCATATTGGGAGAGGTGCCCACATTTAGTGTTTAACAATATTTCAAATATGATTATCTCCAATATAAAGATACATATGATTTAGCAAGAAAAAATGCATCATCACGAAAAGTTCTGGATTAACGATGGAAATTGTGTCTAACAGAATAGATAATTTCCTTGCAACATAACAAATTAAGATTTAATCTTACCTTAAAAATGTGTAAACGTTTAGTATATGATAATATCTCCAACAATATTATCAATATCAAGAGTTTGCATATAAGTTATTAAGCCCAGCTCTATATGATGTGAGACTTAGTACGTACATGAAGTGAAGTTCACGCAATTGACATCTTTAACACAACAGTGTTATTGAGGGTGAAAGAAGAAAACAAAGGAAGATGAAGGAAAGGCATGTGCGCAAGGTTGCAACCACAAGATCCAGCTCATTATACTATCATGCAACTTCCCTTACAAGCACACACGCAGTCAAACATCTTCCTCCACTTCTCCCATCCCTTCATTCTCTCATCCAAATCGAGTTTTCAAAGAGTTTACACTATACTGAGTAAATATATGAAACGAATTTTATTTCAATTTACATAAAGTGTGTGTTGGGGAATTCCGTTGGAAGAAATAAGTTTACGGATTTCAAGATGGTTTTTACGGATTTTGATATGGTTTTGTCTCGATTTGTATGCACTGTTTGAGGAGCGAAGTTCCCAAACAAACAGAAAAACACATTTCGGAAACTAATTCAAGCAAGTTTACTTAGAAGTAAAACCAAGGCTTGCACTTTTGGAGAATGGGGTTATCATGCCCCCTTTCTCACGTCCCTTAGCCAAAACGGCCGTGAGAGGACCCTCTCACATATGTGTTTAAAGCACTGTTCGAAAAACCGGTTCGGACCGGCCGGTTCGACCGGTGAACCGCTGAACCGGCGGACTGGCCGGTCCGAACCACAGTCAACCTGGTCAATGGGTTGACTCGGTGTTGACCGAGTCAACCCGGCCGGGTTGACATTAACCCGCCCAACCCGCCGAGTTGGGTGGGTTGGGCGGGTTGTATTTTTTTTTAAAAAAAAGGAACAGTTTCGGATGAGAGACGAAGGCGAGAGCGAGAGAGCGTCGGCGAACAGTTCTTGAGCACAAGAGAACAGATTTTCGGCGCATGAGAGAACAGTTGCAGGTAGAGAGAGGAGAACCAGAACAATTTCGGCGAGAGAGAGGAGAACCAGAACAGTTTCAGCAGTTGAAACACGCATAAGAGCTGGAGCTGGGCTGATCGGAGGAAAGAGCTGAAGACGCACGAAGGAGAGACAGAAGCTGAGAGCGTCGCCTGGAGCTGCGCGCACGAGAGAGAAAGAGAGCTGAAGGCGTTGGCGTGAGA
>JANTPZ010004388.1:0-11469 GCA_025593235.1 Vachellia pachyceras
CCTTTAAAAACCGAACCGAACGTTAAGCAGAAAAGTGAGCGGGCGGGTCACGGTTTAAAGGGTCGAATGATCAATCCATTATTGGTCAGATCGATGACATAATAATTACACAAACATTTAGTAAAAATAATTATATACAGGTATAATAATGTAAATAAAATAAACCAAAATAATAAGGCTAATTGTCAACATAACACCACAACAATATATGAAATTTTCAATTAAATGATACCATATAATTACAAATGGCGTAAAGATATATTGGGCCTTTTTAATCAAGGCTCAACACTTTTCCTTGTACAAGTTCAACCTGATTCCATGGAAACGAGCAACAAGATGTGTTTATTAAAAAAACAAAATAGTGCAACGCCACAAGCAGACGTTACCAACATACATTAAACCACTCGAGTAAAGCACTCTCAAACTAAACAACAAATGAATGAAAATGCTGACATGTCATGTTTTGAAGAAGACAATATGCTATTAAATTTCCAAATATATAGAGAGAACTATCGTCTATTTATTCTCAAGGCTGGCCGCTTCCACCTACAAATCCACTTCTCATATTCTTCTTCCTAGCCCCCCACAGACGAATCGTTGCTGCTGCTGCTGCTGCTGCTTCTTCTTCTTCTTGATGACGACGACATGGAGTCTGATATGGATCAACATATGTTATCAAAAGATGAAGACAAGTCGAACCAATTAGAATTGTGGATTACTGAAGGATTTCCGCCTGGGTATAGATTTCGCCCCACTGATGAAGAACTCATTGTGAACCATCTGATGAAGAAGGTCAAGAATGAAGCACTGCCACACAATCTTACATTCCATGAGGTTGATGTATATCAACACAGTCCTGCAATTCTATGCGGTAATTCATTTATTTCTTTTGTTTATTATCTATATACCATTGTTCGTTTGCAATAAGTGGCAGAAAAATACGAGAGCGTCAAAGAGAATGAATGGTATTTATTCTCACCAAGAGAAGGAAAATACCACAATGCATCAAATTCAAAGAGATCCACAAATGAGGGCTATTGGGAGCCTTTGAGACTTGTCAAGTCAATCTATTGGAAAGAGAGCATTGTGGGAAAATGGAGAAGCTTAACATATTACCAAGGGAAACGTGCTAATGGAATAAAGACCAGTTGGGGTATGATAGAGTATACACTTGTGAACACCACTCATCGAGGAACAAGCAAAACACTAGTATATTAAGGTAATTAGTTGCCTATAGCTAGTGTGTGTGCGTGTGCGCGCTCTGCTTACTGTGCTACTTTTAGTCTTTAAATTTGTTTCATTTTCCATTTCCATAATGATCCAACTAAGTTCTTTTAACTTCACGTTGTGACTATATATATATAGTTGGATGCCTTTGTCTTGTGCAAGATTTTCAATAGAGATCATCCTGAACTGAACCACCGTGGTGATGATTATCACGAGGGTACAAGAAGAAAACCATCTAAATTGATTATTAAGCCTCATCAAGATGAACTTCAGCAACCTCAGGTTATAATAACCATGTGGTTTCTGCAATGCCTAAGCCCGGAGATGTTTCTTATCTGTTCAAGAACTATTCTTTGGAGGATCAAGATCATGCAGTGAACCATCTGGATGAAAGGAAAAGATCTGAATTACTTATTGAGCTCATCAAGACGAAATTCTGCAACCTCAAGCTTATAATAGTCATATGGTTTCTGCAATGCCTACGACTCCCCAAGATGAAGGTGATGATGGAGAATGGATTTCTTCTCTGTTGAAGAACATTTCTTTGGAGGATTATCCGGAGGATCTAGATCATGCAGTGTACCAGAGTGAAATAAAATGATCTCAAAAGATTATTATGGTTTCTGCAATATTTGTCATGTTGGTGACTATTTTTCTTTCCTGGATGACGATTAGAGGATTTCTGAGGACAAGGCTCGTGATTACTTTTGGTTCTTTTTCCCCTTGTTTCTGAGAACTTCATATGTTTTATTTTGGTTATGTTTATGACAAATGTTCTGGTCCTTTTGCAATAATCATGCCATGCTATATATTTTGTGTTGGAATATGGATCACCCTTGACGGATTAGACCCAAAACTCAATTTGGTCAAAAGCGCAAATTAGCATATATATATAGGAACAACATGGTGTTTTTTCCCAAAAGTTCAAATTTGAAATATATTTACATGGGAACAGTTACGGGCAGTTATATTCCTTTTATTAAAATAGGGATCCCCACTTATAGAACCGGATGAATGAACAAAATCTTCCTTTCCCTTTCATTGAAAACCTCTCCTCTCTCAAAAAGGTGCATTTGCTATGTCTTACATTTTAAGATCACCATTGTGATCCAAATAACGTGTGGGTATTTGGAAACAGAGTTGAAATCGTCAAGTAGGCCCGAATCTTTTCATTTTGCATGTTTAATCTGATAATTCTTGATGGAGTAATTAATTAAATTGGAGGACTTGATAAGGAATAGTAAATTAAATTGTTTGAAAATGAAATACATCGACTTCGGCTTATTAGGCTTCTTTATTACGTTTTTTCCGTTGGGGTTGACTTGAGCAAAATCTTACATTAACTCATACCTCAACAGATGGAAATGATCCAATTAGGCAACACAAAATAAAAAACAGTTGGTTTAATTTAATCAAACATATGATGAATGATTAGAAATTTAAAGTATATTGATGATGATCATTAGATCAGCTAATTATGCTTGTTTTTTCCTTTTGTTTATGCGAAAGAGCAAGAACATGATGGTTTTTGTACCAGTAGAAGCCTTCTTCCCCGTTTTTGCTATGAGTTAACAAATGTATTCCATGTTTCAACAATCCAAATATGTTGAATAAATTATTTTATCTGATCATAAAATCTTCCAACACTAAAGGAGTAGCAAGGCACAAGAGAGAGTGAAATCTTTTCTTCTTTGTCAGCCTTATAGGGTCCGTTTGGATAAGCGGTGGAAAAAGTGATTTTTTGGTAGAAGTTATTTTGAAAAAGGAACTCTGAGTAGAAGTTAAAAGTGTAACGTGATTTATGTTTGGATTAGCGGTGGGAGAAGTGACTTTTTTGAAAAAGCCAAAAGCGTTTGGATAAACGTTGGCAAATCGATTTTTTGTGGCAAATTACGTAAAAGGACATGAATCCCATTAAATGCCACACATTCATATATATTTTATTTTAATTATTTGTAATAATTTTGAAGAAAAAGACAATGTTAAAAATAAAAAAAAGAAATAAATGGAAATTAAAAATTATGGAAATATTTTATTTCATCATCATTCAATCTCACGGAAGCTATCATTCATTCGTTCAGAGGAGCATTCTGAGTAGAAGTCAAAAGTGAAACGTGATTTATGTTTGGATTAGCGTTAGAAAAGTGACTTTTTTTAAAATGAGAAACCATTTGGATAAACTTCTGAGAAGTAATTTTTTGTGACAAATTACATAAAATGACATGTATCTCATTAAATGCAACATATTCATATATTTTATTTTAACTATTAATGATAATTTTTAGGATAAAAATAATTATAAAAAATAAAAAATTGAGTAAACAAAAATATATATAAATTAAATATAAAAAATGAAATTTCAGCTTCTTTGCATGACAAGTGAACCAGGCGGACATCACATCCAAATCGTTCTGCATCAAAAGCTTCCCGCTGTACGAAAGATCAACGCAGCAGTGAGCAAGATTGTGGCAGTTGTTGACGGTGGCCAGAATCGCAGGAAGCAGACCAGAGAGCGATGGGTTATCGCCGAAATCGCAGTTCTCAGCGGCGATTAGCCCTGAATGGAGCTCCTTGAGCTTGTTCCGAATCAGTTGCCATTTTGCCGCAAAGACCCGAACTGAATGGGAAAGAGAAATAACGGAAGAGATTAACTTGACAACTCGAGTGATACCGAAACCCTCGGCGAACTATTCCGGCGAATCCTGGTCTGCTATGCTTTTCCACCTCCCTCTTCTTCACCAATTTTCCGTTCTTTTTCACTGGTTCTGAAACAAACCCATTTGCAACCGTTCTTCACTCCACCGTGATTTATTGCACCACGCCCTCTCTTAGCTTCTGGCCAGAAGCTCATTCTCCTGCAGAAGCCCTTCGGTGAAGACGCTGATCCAAACGCTCCAAATTAGTCCAATCGTGTTTTTGGACACTAATCGTGCTTTTTTCTCGCCTGGCCGCTGATCCAAACACTCGCATAGGGGAGTGAGCTGAGTGAATGTGCGTCGTCGACTGGAGGGGGAAGGAGGCATCATCGATAGTGTGCCCGTTTGGAAACGCGGTAGAGAAGTACTTTTACGCAAACCGATGTAAATATATGGAGAAGATTATCTCATTTTACGAAAAATACTGTTGAACTTGCGTTTAACTTTTACAAACGTTATTACATACAAGCACAGTAAGTCATCACCTCCCATGAGCATAAAGGAGTAACCAAAGCCACCCCGGGGGGCTGTTGAGGGGACGGATGAGGATGAGCTGAACTAAAAGAGGATGTGAGGGAGATTCATGAACGCTGTTTAAGATGACGGGGAATTCTGCTTCATCAAACACTACCCATCATCCAAAAGTATAAAATTCCGCTTCATCAAAATGTATAGAACACAATAAAGTTTGGTGTGTTCTTGCTCTCTTCTCTGAACTTTTTCCTTCCGAACCTTTTTTTTATATGTTCTTCCTTCTTTTTCATTTTTGAATTTTCAGATCTTCAAATAATTTAAAGTTAAAAACGAATCGAAATGACTATCCCTCTCAGAATGAGAATGCTTAGTTATGCAAAATTTGAACTTTCACCTGAATGTTTGAGAATGATACTAAAACTTACCTAAATAATCTTGACTGATATGTTCTTTCCACATGAATTCAGTGCAAGTAAAATTTCACTCCTAGAGTGCTTTCTACAAAAATCACATCCATAATTCCGATTTTATTTTGCTTTAGATTCTATGTTCTAGTGTCAAGAATTTGGATTTAGTAATAGGTGTTAAGATTCCATTCTAGCCATACAGATGGATGGCTAATATCATTATAGACTCCAACCATTCCACTGCACACCGTGTTCCCAATTGGTTAGGTTGAAGAGGTTTTTATGTTAGCACAGATCATCCTACACATCTCAGAGACTTGGCTAGTTACAAAACCTTTTCCTCAGCATTCGAAGAAAGAAAGATGGCAATGCAAAAAAATGGAAAATTGATTTGCCATTTTCCACTTTCTACCTCATCAACAATGATGAGTTCCTAATATCTCCCAACGGTGATCGTTTCAAAGCGCATGATGTGGCGCTGCCGAGATTGCATTGAAATCTTCTTTCCTTGTCTCTCGCGGCCTCGTTCTGCTTGCACTTTTCCATGTTGTGACTGTTTTCTTTCGTGCAACAGACCACGATTCGTTTCTCTAGCTCGTTTTGTCCATCCGACAAATTCAGAGGACATCTTGTTGTCTGGACTTCTGCATTTTGCTCTTTCCTCAACATCTCAAGTTCATGTTGTAGCAGAGACATTTTGGCTTCAAGCTCATTAGCTTTATCTTCAGATGAGAGAGCTGTCTGTCTCCACTCTTGCACCTATGAAAAAGGAAGAGACAGAAAATTAATAACAAGACTAATTTTGTCTTTCAAAAAAAGAAATTCCATGTTATGCTTTCATCAGAGTACCTAAAAGAAACACCAACACAATTTTACTCGATTCTGGTTATAACTACTCTCAAACTCCTCCTCACAAAAAAAAATGCCTCCATGAATATTATAATGCAGTTCCAAAGCCAGTCATATACATTAATGAATTATTGCCTCAATTAAAAAAAGAAAAGAAAAGGGAAAAAGAACTTCAAGGGCCAGTAAGAAATGGCAAAACATAAAAGAAATGAAAACAATAAAATGCATCTTACAGCATTGTGTAGGGTTTGGATTTGATAATCCGAATTAAGGGCTCTGTCTTCCCAAAAATCCCGGGAAGCCTGCAATTCCTCCATCTCTTCCCTCACTTGACCTAGCATCTCCTGCATTAGGGACCACTGCTCTGTCTCAGCTCTAACTTGCTCTACAACTCTTTGTACAACTGCCTTACATTGCCCTGAGCACATGTTCCCTTCACCGCCGGCTTTTTCCTGCAATTCCAACTCACTTAGAATTCCTTCACTCTACTGAGTTAGTCGCTGAATATTTAAACTTGAAAATAGAATGAAAACTATTGCTTTGATCACTAAATTTATCCTTAAGTCATACGATAGAAGCACTGGCCAATGATAACAAGAATTTACCTGGTGGGGTACTCTGATAAGAGATGATAAATCTGGACAATCCAATCTCTTGGAACTTGAGGTTGAACTCGGAAGAGAACTGTTGGTTGTGAAGTGCGTTGAATTATACTCTTCCTCCATACTCTGGAATAGTATTCCTTTTGACAACCCCTCCATTTTCCTTCTCAGAATCTCAACCTGTAACAATTGAGGGGCCAATTTGTTATTTGTTAGTTTTTTAAAATTTTTTTGCCCTTTTTCGTTGGTTTGAAAAGAGTTTAAAATTCTAATGGGAGACAAAAACGGTCCCTCTCTTTCTTACGTTTAGTTTTCCACTTGAAACATTGTCGTTGTCATCCTCTCTGCTACAAGTTTTGATAGACAAGCTCGCCTCAGCCATCTGTTGAATCCGTTTCACATGTATCTCATCTAACGATCTTTCATTCTTCTCCAGCCGCTTCTGAAGAACCGAAACTTGGCTGTCCAAATTATTGTTCTTCCTAGCCTCCTGTTCCTTAGCTCCTGATCTCCTCTGCAATTTCTCAAGTTTCTCTGTCAACTCTTGGATCTCGTCCTCCAATATCATATCAACATCCTTTCCTTCACAGATCTTGATTCTTCCCTAAATTCCATTTTGCATGTTAAAAATAAGATTTGCATCAGAATCATGCAAGAAGGCAAGTGAACTCATAGCACTCTGAAAAATTAACAGTATCTAGTTAGTATGCAGAAGCTATTTGGTACAACCATTCAATTACAGATGCATCAGCTGGACAAGTTATTATCTTCTTACTAAGAAAATCCCAGAAAGGGAAGAAGAAATTCAAATCAATTGTTCTACTTTCAAATTATAACCCACAAAGGTAAACAATAAATGCTTTTAAGCAAAAGCTTAAACAGACAATACTATACATGGTATCCATACTATAACTGAAGAGACTAGCATTATATTTCAAACTACCATAAGTTTATCATTAACTTAAGCCAATTTCTTAATTTGACAGAACTCAGAAAAGAGAGGAACAACTCATGTTAGTCCTTCAAACCTTAAAATGCTTTCTATGTTATCCTACGCTCATTCAAATATTAGGACCAAACCTGATATATTACCAACTCGGCGACTTATGGCTTACCCCGGACACTTAACTCATAGTCACGCCTTATAAATGAGCAATCAGATAGGTAGGTTTGGAGTTAAAACTTAGGATGCAGATAGAATCAAAGGCAGCATTAAAAGCTAGATTGTACTGAAGGAACAAAAGGGAATGAAAAAGAGGGTACTGACGGAAACAAGAGTCTCAAGTGCAGATTTCAGAGTTCTCTCCATCTTAGCTCGAGTTCTATGAAGCTTCTTGATGACAATCCCCTTCTCCATTCTCAACAAATTACACTCAGCCCTCAACATCTCCGCCTGAAACCTCCATTTCTCTTCTTCTAAGCCTAACCCACCACCGCCAAGAACACCATTACTCTCTCTGCTTTCAACTCTCTCCCTCCTCCTCTCACTCCCCCCACTGTAATCTAACACCACTATCGGAACATTTCGAGCCAATGGACGTTCTTGATCAAATAAAGTCTCCAACTTTCCCTTACGCTCCCTCAGGAGGGGCTCGACGGAATTGGGTTTTCCCACCGGTGGCTTGGTCGTGGTTCTCCGGCGAGGCCTGCGAGGCAAGTGGAGGATTCTGGGGGTGGGAGGAGGAGGTGGGAAATGCCACGATTTGGGTTTTCTTGACGCTGGAATTGACATTTTCATGCAATGAAGAACGAAAATTGAATGGATTGGTGTTGAATTGAACTGAAGAGGAAGAGATGTTATATGGGGAAGCGGGTGGGGACAAGAGAGAGAGAGGAGCTGGAGGAGTAAAGGATACAGGCGTGCAACCTCGTGAACATAGCCAATAACAGGGATTTCAAATGAAAGCTGTAGAGGCAGGGTGTTTGCTGTTTGGGTATTTACTATTTCCCAACGTACTCCGATCCTGTTTGTTTCATGGGAATTTGAACAAGTTTTGGACTTATTCCTTGTTTCTTTATTATCCCCAAAATGTCCTCCTCATCTTTTTATTTCCCCCCCTAATTTCAACTAATACCACTTTCAAAATTCATTTCAAGTTAATATCACATCCAATTAATTAATTTAAAAGTAGTTATATTTATTTTTTCAAAATAATTTATGCAATTTATAAATTTATTTTTCATCTTATGATATAAATAGATTTTTTAAGGAGATGATATAATATATACTATAATTAAATAATTTATTTACCTTCTTTAATATCTTCAAATTAGTTAACTGTGTTTTATATTAAAAATATAAGATCACATCGGTAATTTTTGCATAATTTAAAATTTTAAATCCTATTGAAAATTAGAATAAAAGAACCGTAATCATAATGAATTCAATCAATATATTATACAGAAATATTAAGAAAATTCATATGATAAAATAATTAATATTAAAACTTTATAATATATTGGCCAGGTCAAACTCTGATGTTTGGCTCGATCTGCCCAAATAACTCATATAGGAATAGCATGCTTTAGCTAAAAAATTAATATAATAAGAGATAAGAGAGTGAGATACAAAGTCCTACCACGATTTTTCTAAAGAAAATTTACAATCAAGTCTCAAATAGAAAAATTAATGAATAAAATATTTTAAAGATTCATAAAATTACTCTAATGTCCCAAGAGTAGCTGCTGAGGTTGTTAATGAAGGCTGGTAAGGTTGTTAATGACAACCTCAGCAGCTACTCCTAGAATCTTACGGTAATTTTATAAATTTTTAAAACATTTTATTCATTAATTCTCTTATTTATGATCTTATTTAGTTTAACGATGAAAATATCAAAATCCTTTATCATTTGTGTTACCTTGAATTGGTGAGGTACAAGATTAGTCAAACTATGTATGTATTAATGATGTGCACTAATAATAAAGTACTAATACTTCTCACAGCAATCAATTGAATTAATGATGTGCTTGAATTAATAATTTTGTATTACAACAAGTGGTCAGAATTTCATTTTTTTATTTCTCCAAGTGGTCAGAATTTCATGGACAATAACTACACTAGAGGTCCTGGCTTTCCTCTTAAGGAAACAAATCGAATTAACTATTTTTTAATAACTTCAAATGTTCACCTAATTTATGTCCTTCTCTTAATTACTCCTTTGGGGTCCAGTACTAAGGGAAGGTTAAGGTATACTTTAGTCCTTTATGTTTATGTCAAGTTTCACTTTAGTCCTTTAAGTTTAAAAAGTGTTCTTTTAGTCCCTCAAACTTAACGCCGTTAATCTCTTTTAACGGAAATTGCTGACTCATCAAACTTAACGCTGCTATTTTAAATCTTTTTTATTTTACACAATTTAAAATATCAAATTTATTATATTATTAAATTAAAATTAAAATGTGAGTATGTTTTCTCAACATTTTATTGCATGGTCATCAATTAAATTTGATAAGTCAGCAATTTCCGTTAGGAGAAACTAACGGCGTTAAATTTAAGGGACTGAAAGTGCACTTTTTAAACTTAAAGAATTAAAATGAAACCTGACGCAAACATAAAGGACTAAAAGTATACTTTAACCTACGAGGGAAAATTGCATAAGGTGCTTTTGGTCATTTTCAAGAGTTGTTTGATAGTTCAAGGAGGATAGATTATTTTTCTCCCATATTTAGTATAAGGGCAGTGGAACAAAAGTAGAAGAAATTAATATAATATTGGAGTTTAGTATAATTTAAAAGGATAATATAAAAAAATCACTTGAATTTTATAAAAAAATTTAACAGTTTCAACTGTGTTTATGTTAGTTAGAAACGCTTTATATTTGATATCAAAAGGACTACATGGGAGTTAAGTTTAGTGGAAGACTAATTCCTTTTGATTTTGATAAATCAAAGTTCGAATTCTGCAGAAAGATATATCCGCATTTAATATTCAATGATACTTCTTTAAATATAATTGTATCCAATACAATGATGCATGTGATTAGAAAAGAAAATGGACTACTTACTCCAATGTTAATATACAAGATATTTTTTGAGTGACTTTATGTTTTTAATATTAGATATTTTGTAAAGAAAAATGATTCCTTAATTACTTTATTTCAAAAATATCTTTAATTAATTACGTGTGAGTTAATTAAAGGTTAGTATTAAATGAAAAATATTTTTGAAAGTTTACGTTCCTTCTTATCTCAAATATAAAACGTTTATAGAATAAATTATTCATTCATATATAAGTCATTGATGAACTTATTTTAAATCGTACCCATATTACAATTTATTAGCAGGAGACTTAAAATTAATAATATAAAATTAAGGAAAAAATCCTACTCAAACTAAAATTCATGAGTCAATTACTCATCCTTTTTTCTGATAAACTAATTAATTATATGACTCATAATATGAACTAAAGTGGGTAGTTTAAAAAAACAAATCAAGGTTTGTGTGTATTTAATGTTCATTGGTTTCTAACGTATATATGAGAGACATTATTAAAAAAGGAAAAAAATAACATTTAAAAAAAACTCTGTCCCTCTCTCATGGAATTCAAATTTTTGGCTGACTTGATCATTTAAGGGATGAGAATTAATAAATAAAGATTTTGGGGTTGATTTTCAAATAAAGAAATAATTGTCAGCGCATGTTTTTGGGGAGTCACACGTACCAATGTAATCTGTCATTCTTCACTCATTATTAAAGACACCATTTATTTATTTATTAATTATGGCTCCGTGCCGTTCAAGGCTGTTGTTTCCTTTTAGTAATTATTTGAATTATTTTCCTCATTCTTATACCTCATTTATTTTTAACAAAATTACCTAATGATCCCAAACAACATAATTAACCACAAAGTGATCTTAAAGATTCATAAAATTATCATAATATCTCAAAAATAGCTGCTAAAGTTGTCATTAACAACCTTACTAGCCTTCATTAACAACCTCAGCAGCTACTCCTGGAACTTTATGGTAATCTTGTGATTCTTTGAAACCATTTTGTGGTTAATTCTGTTGCTTACGACCTTTGGGTAATTTTCCCTTTATTTTTCTTGTCAAAGTGCACACAAAATTGAAAATTTATGATTTCTCATCAACAATTCAAAATATTTCAAAACCAGAGGACCAGATAAAATATACTTTTTTTATTTTTATGTTTTTTCCCCTCTTCACCCATTTTATTTCTTTCTCGTGATCCTAACCAAGCATTAAAGCTCTTGGAAAT
>JANTPZ010004389.1:0-13102 GCA_025593235.1 Vachellia pachyceras
GTGGACATGCCTGAAATAGTTTTTGCCACGGACACTGAAGACTGAAGGCGAAATAGCAGACCAAGAACCTGGCAATGGCTTAAATTCATTTGAACACGGAATTTGAAGCCCTGCTCTGGGATGATAAATAAACTTCTCCGTTGCACCTAAGGAGTTGGGATGTAGAATTGAATGATCTATTGACATAAAATTTTCACTTTTTAATTTGACAAGATTAAATTCTATAGGAAACTATATCAGAATCAATTGAGCATGAAACATGCAAACGGAATAGTTTAGATTCTTATGGTTGGACATATGACCTAAAGTTTTGATACACAAAAACCTATCCATTGCTTATAAAGAAAAAATTCATCATGTACTTACATAGTTCAGTCTTCTCATTTCCATCAACAGATGTCCTCTTCATTGAAACCATGATAACTCTCGACTGCGTTATTTGAGAAGATTGAGAATTCGATTGGACATGATTCGTATCATTAATATTGAGGTAGCTCTCATAGTATTCCTCATATTTGCCCTCTGAATCTACAAAGCATGATGAACTTTCATACTGAAGTAACTGAGTATTTGTGAAGCTCCCTATAGCATCATCATCGTCACCCATGAATCGAAAGAAAACAAACAGTCAGCCGAAAAAAACTAGTAAAACAAACACAAAAGTCTCAATCTTCCTTCAGTATTCAATCAGATGTATATGCATTACCTCCATGGACACTAATATAGTCATCATCTGAATCAGACTCTATCATGCTAGCCGAGTCAAACCATGCTTCATCTTGGCAAGTTCCTGCAAAATAAGTTCTCATCACACACACACATGTGAAATATATTCTTATCAATTATCATCAGCACCATCAACAATAGCAACAACAAGTCTTGTCCATTAAATGGGGTCAACTAAATGCTACCATTGTTTTCTATCAACAACCAAATCTTTGGATAGGTTGTTAACACAAATATATGTTGCTTAATAACTTCATTGACTGTTATCAATTATCGGAATTAGAAAATCCATCAGATTTGTCGATGCCATAAGTACCATCCCGCAAATGTAAAAGCAATGTGACAGACAAAAAGGTACCGTTTGGATCAAGTTGACTGTGGCTGTGGTATTGGAGCTGGGTAAGTTGAAACTTTCTGTTGGAGACATTGGATATCCGGCAAACTGTGGGAGTGCTCTTATCGAAATCAAAGTGAACAAAGTCGCCATGAGGAACATCAGGAAGTGCAGGGAGTTTAGTGGCCCTACGCCTTCCAAATCTGCTCCTTTTCTGAGTTCTTGTCTTCCTGTTTAATGTGGAAGAACAGATCCCCATGGAAGATCCAAGCTTCTTCAATAACTTAGACAGCATCGTTTAGGATCGTTGTAATTAATGATATGTTGGTGCCAACTCACATAAATAATATAGGCACCGTTGGCATATGATCTGTGGGAATAAACAACCTGCAGCCATCCAAACAATAAAATGTTACATTTAAGAAAGGGGAAATCAGCTAAAAGTCCCTATTTGAAAATTTTATTAACCAAAGGATCTGAAAATTATATACGGAATGTATCCGTATTCAAATTCAGGTCCTTCTTACCGGTACCTTCAATGTAGGAATATCACTTTTACACAAACCCAAGTCAGATTGAGGACATCCTTGAACAAATCGAAAATCTACAGGAGGGAAAATTTTCTCCTCGCCCCAAACCAACTGTGAAACGAACCTACGAAGATCGCCTGAGAAAACAATGAATATACAGATCCATCAGCAGATATTAGAAGCACAAAAAGTTACAAGCATTTTTACAAAACAATCCGAAAATTCCAGGTACTGACTCAAACATGCATAATGTTCTTAATACAAAAACTGGGCTCATCCATGAAAGTTTTGACTCTTCCTTCTTTATAGAAGACAAAACGGGAAGAATGTAACGAACGCTGATCTCTATGAGAACCATACCCAAAAGTGAGCCGTTAGAGTTGAGAAACCAAGGTTTTAAAAAGACCCTCGTTTAAGGTATCCCTCCTCCCAACGTGGGACTCATAACAGGAAGACCGTCATGATTGATTAAACACATGCACGCAAGAACACAGATTTTGAAGAAGAAGGGCCTGAGAGGTGAGGGAAAGGGTTGTGTTGGGTTGAAGAAGCGAGGAGAAGATGAAGCAAAAACGAGGAATCGTCGTTCCCAGAAAGGAACTAGGATTCCTCCGTCTCTCTTTTCTCCGTGTGTTATTCTCTTCTGTTTCTTTTCTGTCTCTCCGAATAAAAACACGAGCTTTCCAAAATTTTCCAACAGAGACACAAACAAAAGAACTAAACAATTTCGAAAAAAGCAACAACACAGCCCCCGGTGTATTCGGGTCCTCCTTTTGTTGTTGTTACTGTATACCCTATCCATTCCCATTCTTCCCTCAATTTATCTATGTTAAATTTTTTTGGGTGATTATTTGGAGTAAACTGTTTTTTTAACATGAGATATGTTTTATCTTAAACTTAATACATGAAAGTGACTTCCAAAATTAATACAAACACGGCTAATTATTATTTTCTATTTCGTCTTATGTGATTTGGCGGCAAAAAGATAACTGAACCCAAGGTCGCACTTTTTCATGTCCACCTGTCGACTCGTTACAGCCTGCGACTCCTCTATTTGACACGTGGACTTCATTCGTAATTTAGCCCCTACAGTATAATTACCATATCCAAAGCTGGTAAGAAAGAAGCTATTTGTGATATTATAACTCATTTTTCCTATTCGGATTAAAATTAAGCGTGCGAGTGTGATAGCAAATTGCAGCTTATAGTTTTTTTTCCTGGTCAATGTTGGTTTTTTGTGGTCTATAATAAGCTTGCCAAAAATATGCAGGTATGCTTAACATATTTTCTAATTTTGGTTTGAATTAGTCGCATGGAGTATTTAGACAAAATAAAATGATTATCCATAAGAAAATCCTTGAAACTAAACAAGTGCATGTTTATTATTTTTTATAACCAAATTTCTTTTGGTCAATAGCAAGTTGCCTTAACAGTAGTGCCACATGTCACGCTTACATGAGGTCCCAAACTCAAATATGATGCTGAGATGGACACGCGTGAGTTTTAAATTGTATATAAATGAAAAAAACAAGTCTATATTTAACAATGTACATTATTTTTAATATAAGAGTTGGTTGACTTTTTTAAAAATATTAAAAAAACTAATTAACTGATATATTTGTCATTTGCCTCCAAATTAATATGTCTTATTTATAAATTGATTTATAATCTAATTATACACATAAATATTTTATAATATATGTTATAATTAAATAGTTTTTTAGTTTTTATTTACTTTGAAAAAGTCAATAGACTCTTATCTTAAAAATTAGAAGTAATATTATCTTAAAAATTATTAAAATCATGATTTTCGTGGAAGCACATAGTTAACACTTATGATTTTGAAGAGAAGTTATTGTGTGCACTTGTGCACCATGTTATTTGTTCACTTTCTAATAAACTTGCCTTTTCACGGGCTCAACACATCTTCTAAAATTTATCTCTCCAATCTTTATTTTCTCTCTCTTACGTTTTTCAAGGTAAAGTTAGGTCCGCATAAGGCATTTGAAACATATTGATTGGAGAAAAGATAAATAATATAGTAATCCCAATGCGCACAAGAATTTCTCAAAAAAATTCTGCACAGAACTTTCAGTGAAAAATCCATCATATAATTCATCACCCAATCTAATTAACTCAAAATAACTCTTACTTGCTGGTTCTTGCTTCCTTTTATACTATTTGGTGCAATGAATCCATCTCTACATTTAGGAGGGGAAAAGTTGTATATGTTTGTTTAGAATAAATATAAGAGATAGCTAGATATCATGTTTATACTCTCCAATGTTTAATATGTTGTTGCTATTTATTTATTTTAGAGTATAAAACATGCAATGTAAATGATTTTTTTTTATTTATCATACCAAACGTTACAAATTTTGATGTGTAAATTAAATGAGATGTTATTTTATTTATTTAGTTGTTTTTTGAATGATGTCATGTGAGAATGAGTTGAAGTTAGAAATAGACAATGAACTTTTTGTATAAAAAATGATAAAGCAAAGGAAGGCCTAAAAAACAAAAAGAGATAATAAATAAGAGGTTGGTGGGTATATCACCAACCCAATCATTGAAAGTAAGCACTAAGCTATTTTCAGTCCTAATATGAATATAAATAGGTTTCACCATTAAAAAGTCCGGATAACAAGTGAGAAATATAAACATGTTATTTCTTGCATTTAAACTTATCATTATATACTTTTAATTGTTATTAAATTTTTGGGTAATTAAATTTTTTAATTATGACCTATAGTAATTCTCAAAATTATTTATAAATTAGACATTTTACGTTGTATGAATTGTATAATCACTTTTTTTGCTTAAACAACCAACTACATTTTTTTACCTAACACATGTATTTTCTTATTGGAATTGATCATATTTGAGACATTATAGGCACTGAAAGCAAACACATCTTTAATCAAAATTCAAACTTAATTCACTACGTTGTGAAAGATTAACCACAGTTGTTACGCTTAATCAGTTGGAAACACGATACTTGTTAACACACTTGTCTAAGGGCACCAACAAGTTGTTGGTTGAGAACCATAAGGAGCATAAATTCGAACATCGGAAAGTACACTAATTGCACGAGAAGAAAACTTTTACACTATTAATGTTTTTTTTGGTAATAGAATTTTATGAAAGAGGTTGGGCTCACCCACGATCCAAGGGCAGGGCACCTAACTCATGATCTACTGGGCCCTATCCCTGCGGACACGGAAACATGTCAAGCAAGTCCTTTAGTTCTGGTCACACAGGTAGACCAACCCAGTTTTACACTATTAACTTTAAAACTTAAAAAATGATTAGTCTCAGGGTCGGAGAACATTGGTGATATCCTTATAACCTTAAAAAAAAGCCAAACAAACCGGGCGACGCGGGATTGTGAATGCAGAAACCACCATTGGGAGACCTTCCCACCTTTCCCAGGTGTACAATGCCGGTCAAATCTGGATTAGTCGGGGCAAAGCTTCGAAAACCGGGCGGGCAACAAAAAAAGGCCAAACAAACTTGTGTTGCTGCAATTTTTTAATATGCGCTTCCGAAGCCTGACGTATTTGATGGGCCAAGAGGGCCCAATATAGAATTTGCACAATCGGGCCATTAAAAAATCGGGCCCGGCCTTTAAAATATCATAAACATTATGGTTCAATAGTTGGCAAGCACTCAAGCTCATCTAATTCATTGAAAAAGGGGGGAAAATATTGGCGATCTCACCATTGACTACACCATATGTTACCTTCCTTTCCGTTAAGAAAACGGAAAATAGTATTCCGAAAAAATTAATTTAAAATTTAACAAGAAATGCAAATTTTAACATTAGTAAAACAAATTTATTATTCAATAAAAATGGTTGGGAAGGGGAACGAAACATGCCTTATAAGGGTGTGGATACATTCCCCTCGTAGACGCGTTTTCTGGAGTATTGTAAACTCCAGGAGAGTAAAACCCTGCTCTATTTGCAATAGGGACAATATCTACGAGGGAGGGGCTATGGGGATGTTACAAATGACATGTCTGAAAATTTTAGTATCATTTTTAATTTTTTTTCCCTTACTAATTACTGCTTGGTGACACTTAATCAATTGTCCACACTCTCACCATAAATATGATTATTTTTAACAAATAATTTACATATTTATTGGGTTTAATTGATTTAAACCAATTTTTTTATGGGAGATTTAGTTTCATATTCCAAATAAACAAAATATCATGTGCTGTGTTGACAACACTTTATGTTGTTAATGGGACCTCTCATTAAATATTTTTCTCTATGGGACCATTCCTTAAATATTTTGCTTATATGGAACCTGATGCTAAATCTCCTTTTTTTTTATCTATGTAATCCGATTGATTGTTTGTAGATTTTAAAAAGATAGGTGAAAGTGTATTTAAATTTAATATAAGGTGAATTAAATATATGATGAGAAGTTATATGTTGACTATTTATTTTAATTGAAGATAAAAAGGAGGTGTTGGTGAGATAGATAGATAGATGGGAGGAGGGTGGGACAATGAGGCCATGAATTGAGGGAAGGAAATGATTAAATGCTTCACATGTTTGGCTAAAGTTGTATAATGGGACACCACTCACACCCACCAATTCCCTTATTCTAATCATTATTATTTATTAATATTATAAATAATAATATTATTTTATTTATTTTCCTTTAAAAAAGAATTGTGTTGATGCCATAAAGTAAAGCACATATGATATATATAATCAAATCTCATCCTTTAGGTTTTGCCCTTTTTAGTTAGTGATGGCCCCACTGCCTATGATTATGCATTGTCTTCACTTTTTGGCCCATTCATCATCTTTCTTTTTTCCCTTCAAATTTTCGGTTTCTTTTAATTAAATTTTAATTTCATTATTATTATTCTCAAAAAGTGACCAAATTTATATGAGCATGCTTGTTCTTCAATTTAAAGGCAGAAATTGAAATTAGTGAATGAATCCTTCACGTGTTATTTGTCCAAAATGTATATACTGGGTTGTGCTTGTTTAGTATAATTTATGGTTTATTAATTTTATTTAAAAGAAGTTAGTAAATTGATCCTAAAAATTATCTAAGGGAGACATAATATATATTAATTTTGTGCACAGTCTATGCTCCTAAATGAAGCAACTTTTCTTTTGGTGTTTTTTTTTTTTGCCACTTCTTTGCTTTCTAAGTTAGGGACCACTTTCTTACTTTGCAATTTTCTAAACTAATTAAATGTAAAACCCACAAATTTTGCAACATTTTCATATCCTCATACCCTTTATTTTTTTATTCACATATTAGCCATATATGCACCCCTTTCATGTGTTCATAAAAATTGAATAAATTAAATTGATATACATTAGTAAATTTAATATATATATATATATATATTATTAAGAAGTGATTTGTACAAAAAATAAACTCTGTTGGCGGAAAGTGCTACATTTTGTTTTCTTCTATTGAATTTTGTTTGTTTATGCTATTTTGCTATCTTATTTTCTCATGAGAATGACTATTTTAATTGTAAGAAGTGATGCATTTTAACCGTGTTATAACATAATTCTTAAAGATAAAATCGTCCAACATGGCTTGTACCATCTGTTTTAAAAGGCGGTAGAGAAGTACTTTTATGCAAGCTGATATAAATATATGGAGGAGATTTCTCGTTTTACAAAAAAACACTGTTGAACGTACTTTTAGATTAGAATTAAGTGTTTCCAAAGAAACGCATTATTTTTTATCAGTGCTTTTCTAGTGCTCAACAATGGCTTGATATATATATAGTCATTTGGTTGGGCTATTTTCCCAATTCCAAAAAAATACAACTGGATCTAATATGGGTTGGCGATCAGAACGTATATGGATAGAACTTATAACGGGGTTTAGAAAAACAAGTAATTTTTGTTGGGCTGTTATCCTTTTTTTAGGTTCATTAGGGTTCTTATTGGTTGGAAGGAATTTTCTATATATATATTTATCCTGAAAACTTTCATATTTCATGTACTCAACATTTTTATCATCAAATAATTGTATAGTTTGCTCATTAAAATTAGGATTAGGGAAACGACTTTGAATATTTGCAAAATCTTGTGGGTATTTATGTTTGTTTGCGATTTATTAACCCTCTAAACTAATTTAAAGCGAATAACCCTCACCAAAAAAAAAATAGGAGAGAACTTTATAAGATCACAAAAAAAATTGATACAATCACTAAAAAATCTTATAACAAATTAGAATTATGTAATAAGTTATAGCATGTGAAAACAACAACATATTAAGCATTAATTATTATTTATTAAGATAACTTGGCGATTACAGTTTTTATAAGCATTTCATAGTAATTTTTTTTAATAAAGCATGTTGTCAAGAGAATATATATGATTAATAAATAAACATTTGGTTTGAAATTTATTTGAATGCCCTTTGAGGCCTTGAAGGCTGGCTGGGAAATGTGCAAGAGTGAGGTTCCTCTACAGGGTCATTCCAAACCTCCCAATATATATAGACTAAAGTATACTTTTAATTTTTTATATTTGCGTCAGGTTTCACTTTGGTCCTTTAAGTTTAAAAAGTGCACTTTTAGTCCCTCAAACTTAATGTTGTTAGTCTCTCCTAACGGAAATTGCTGACTCATCAAACTTAACGCTGTTGTTTTAAATACTTTTTTATTTTACACAATTTAAAGTATCAAATTTATTATATTATTAAATTATAATTAAAATGTGAGTATGTTTTGTCAACATTTTATTGCATAGTTATCGATTAAATTTGATGAGTCAGCATTTTCTGTTAAGAGAAACTAACGGCGTTAAGTTTGAGGGACTGAAAGTGCACTTTTTAAACTTAAAGGACCAAAATGAAACTTGACGCAAACATAAAGGACTAAAAGTATACTTTAACTTATATATATCGGGTAACGGGCATCATTCGCACGTGATCATTCATTATAGAATATTATTTATTCCTTTATTTAATGCCAACAAATGCTAAATATTTATTTTATAAAAAAAATTGATACAAAGACCATCCATGTGTGGCTGAGACGAGATTTATTTCACCGAGAATCTTGAAATAAAATATTATTATTAATAAAAATAAATGTTTATCTAGTTAACAAGAAATCGGTCAGCAACTCGTACGAAAATGTTATTAATAGATGATTTGTAAATAACTCTGAAAGCATATATGAATATATAAGCATATCTTGATTTTGATGACCCCCATATTTAATCTACCTAATTTTTTAACAAAAGAAAAAGCACTATCACTGTTTTCCCCCGTTTTTTAGGTAATTGGACATTCATCCTATGCTCTGCTTGCAAGTTGAATAATATATATATATTATTTCTGGTACCACTCTTATTGTTCCCTTCCCTTTTTTAATTTTTGTCTAGGATGTATTTTAGAAAATAATTTTTTTTGAATAAACGTTGTGAAAGTGATTTTTAATAGAAAATTAGGAGAAAATGAATATAATTAAATAACAAGTATATACATATATATGTCCCATATATATTTCTTATTGTATATATTTGTTATTTATATTGTGATAGAATTAGGAGAAATGATAAAAAATAATTAGAATGTCTCATATCACGACTTAGCATATATAAGTCACTACTTAAAATTTTCACATTTAGATCGCAACTTAAAATGTATTTTGGGTATAATGAGCTCTTTTCTCTTTTTTTCATATAATACATTCTAGCCGTCGAATGCATTTTGGTCAGAATCTCTCATAAACACTCATTCTCTACCCAAAATGCATTCAACCTCTCAAAATGCACACAGCCTAAGCCTTTGATTGCATGTAATTTAATTTAGAGATTTTTTTGCAAACTAACAAGAGAAAGCAACTAACAATAAAATAAAATAAAGTAAGGATAAGGTCCATGTGATTTATTTGAAAAATTTTGGTCAGACTACAATACACCTATTATTTTAGCAGAAAATATAATATGATTAGTATGTATCTAAAAATTGTTATAAAACGTTCGCAGTTTTATAACCATTGTTTTAATTAATAAAATCATATTATATATAATACACACACATTAACTACATGCTCTGTGTGTGAACGTAATAAAAGTATGTTTATATAAATTGATATGAAATTTCTTTCACATGTTTATTTCATGAAAGTAAATCGTATAAAAAATATAGTTTTTACCTTTTAATTCAAACGGATGTTGGATAATCAGCTTTCATAAAACGCATGTTAGAGGATGTTTTTGGCTCTGTTTGGTAAGTTATTTTCACCAACGGATGCGTTTACCGAGACAAAATTTCTCTCACATAAGTTACCTCAAAATCTGTGTCTATTTTTCCATCGAGCTATCCAAACGGACCTTTTATTTATTTTTGTTAGACTTACCTACTTGCAATGGATATTTAATATTTTTATCTATAATTTTTAACTGCATCGAATTATGTGGAGAATCTAGTTATTGGAATGGGTGAAAATTAAATATATGCCCTAAAAAAGGCATTTATTCTATATTTATTGTTCATGCTTTTCAATAAACGACAGACACAGATCCAATGAAACTAATAATTAATAAATTCTTTCCATCAATGTCCACCCAATTCTGTTCTTGCAAACCAAAACCATTTTTTTAAAAAAATAGTTCAACATCAAAAAATAAATTTGGCATGCAATTTTTTTAATATATTTATCCAACTAAGCCAAATTCAAAAATTGTCTACATAAATTGAGGTAACTCTTCCAAAAATATTTTCTACTTATATTCGTATTTAAGCATTCTAAGATCTCTTACTATTTTATTACACAATTTATAAAATTATATACTTTTTATTTTTCTTATGATAAGAGAAAATGATATTAATAAAGTAGGGAGATTACAAAGTATAACAAGACAAAAAGAAAAATTAACTATATCATAGACTAAAGGAGGGGGCGTGAATAACAGTATTATATTTCTCATTTCTTGATCAATGTTAGTTATCTAAAATTTATTATACTCCTCTCTATTTTAAAACTAAAATGAATTTCTTTGATTTTTAATAAAATTATCCTAAGAAACGTGCTCAATTTTTGTTGCTTGAAGGATAAAGAAAATAATTTTTTATTTTTATTGTAGGTTTATATGATTTTTATAAATGAAGATAAATTAAAGCTTTCGTAATATGCATATAAAAAAATTCCGCAACGTAAGAAATAAAGAAAATGCTGTAATTTACATTTAATTTTTTGAAGGGGCCAGTTAGAATTTAATAAAATTTAAGAAAAATTAATGAGAAATGCAGTCAAAATATTATGAAATATTTGCATTTGCAACTTGAGAAGAAATAGGCAAAATGGTTGCGGAAATATTGGCTGTTTAATTAAATTCAAATTTTATATTTTTTTATAAACGTAATTATAACACATAAAGTGAATTTTGGCAATGTGTAGAAAGATGTGTTAATGAGGATTAACTATTACAAAGGACTTTTAAGTTAATATACGTGTACGAGAGAGTATGTGTTTGTATTTAAGAATATATGATTACATAAATCCATCAGACAAAGTCAATGATTAAGGTTGTGATTAGTACAATGCCTCACAGTATTTTAAAGGAGGGGCATTGAAATTAATCTGCCACCTTTTGTTTTTTGTTTAACTAACTCAAAGGTCAATGTGAAGTAAGTATTAAGCAAATCAGAATTAGGTTAATCACATAAATGACAGCTGTTCAACTCTAGCTTTTGTTAGGGTGGTTATGGTGTGGACTTTTGAGTTATCTAGCTTCGATATTTAATATTTAATAGAGAAATTTACTGTACAGTCTCACATAAGGGACTTATTTATCAAATGGTCCCAAGTTTTAAAATATTTATCAAATGGTTCCAGAGGTGTTGTCAATACAGCACATGATGTTGTCAAGGGTTGTCACGTGACAACACCATCCGCTGCATTGACAACACCATGCGCTGCATTGACAATACCTCTGGGACCATTTGATAAATATTTTAAAACTTGAGACCATTTGATAAATAAGTCCCTTATGTGAGACTGTACAGTAAATTTCCCTATTTAATATAAGAGTCCTTTTATTTTATTTGAAATGTTAAGAAGCCTAATTAATTGGTAAATTTATCATTTTTTTAAAAATAATTTGTCTGACTTATAAATTTATATATATATTTTATATTAACACACATAATTATTTTAGAATATATTTTATAATTATGTAATTTATTTAAATTTTTTAAACAGACTAGTTCTTGTATAAAAATAATATGCATTATTAATTTATTACTATTTGCTACTTGCCAGCTATGCTTCCAAACTCTAATTTTAAAATAAGTAAAGTACCTTTTAATTTAAAATAGGGAGATTTAGCCTCAGATCCCAAATAAGTAAAATATTTAAGGAATGACCCCATGGAGAAAAATATTTAATGAGAGGTCCCATTAACAACATGAGGTGTTGTCAATACAGCAAATGGTGTTGTCAATACAAGGACCTCATGTTGTCAATGTGACCTCTCATTAAATATTTTTCTCCATGGAACCATTCCTTAAATATTTTACTTATTTGAGACCTGAGGCTAAATCTCCATTTCAAATATAAGAAGTAGATAACTAAATTATAAATATTAAAAATTAGTTAAATTAATCATTTATAATAAATGTATGATGATATTGTTCACCCCAATTACGTAGCATTAAGTGTTACTTAGGATGTGAAAGCTCAGATTCCTTTGAAGTCACATGAGGGTGTGTTTGAAAAGTCAGTTGGGAGAAATGTGTTTATAGATTTTGAGGTATTTTATATATTTCAAGATGGTTTTATGGATTTCGAGATGGTTTTAATGAATTTTAAAATGATTTTTATAAATTTTGAGAGTTTTATTTTAGAATGTGTGCACTATTTGAGAAACGGTGTTCCCGAACAAGCACGTAACCATAGTTATTCACTCCATTGATGCAAGCCAGGTTATGAAAATCGGACCGGACCGGCCGGTTCGGACCGAAAACCGGCGAACCGGCCACTGGTCCGGTTTAACATTTGACCCTGGGTTGGGGTCAACCCGCCCAACCCGGGGTTGACCCGGTCAGTTTTAAAAAATATTTTTTTTATTTTTTTTTACAAAATTTATTATGATGAATGTGAAGTTATTGTATCAGAGTGGGATATGATAATAGAAGCTACAAAATATAAACTACAACTTGAGGAATTATGATTTTCTTCATCAATGGAATTCATATATACGTTTGAAAACAGCAGGGATAAGATGAATGAAGACAATGCAGTCAATTATAGTATAAGTAGAAGAATAAATCTATATACACCCTAAAAGAATACAAGTTGATATTTTCCCACCTAACATTCTTCTATACTATCATTTTGTTGCATGTTGATTGCTCTTGTCTCATTTGTAGAATACATGGATGAATATTTTGAAACAGTAAATAATATTGGATAATAAATAATCTATAAGTTTATTGTTAATTTGGTAATTGTTATTTTGTTAATAATAAAATTTACTACTTATTTTCAATTTTCAATTCTATAT
>JANTPZ010004390.1:0-17398 GCA_025593235.1 Vachellia pachyceras
GGTTATCTTTCAATCGCTGATGGCAATCTCGAGCATAATGGCCTGACTTTCCACATATATATAGCATACGTTTTGACCATAATAACATGGCCTACCAATATGTGACTTTCCACACTTGAGACATGCTTGTGACTCAAGCACCTTACTATAACCACGATAGTCACCTGCACTGAATCACTTGTTGTCCTTTTTCATCTGTGGTCGAAAGCTCTTCCTTTTCATAGAGGAACTGGCGCGATCAGTACTATAGCGATTGTTGTACTTCTTGCTAAGGCTATAATTGTTCATGTTCGTTTCAATGGTACGGCAAGTATCAACAGCCTTATTAAAATCAGTAAATTGCTTAGCAGCAAGCTTCTCTCTCATTTTTGGCTTGAGTCCCCGTATTAGCTTATCTGCGGACCACCTATCATCATCTCTGTACTGTAGATAAGTGGAATAGTGAGACAAACAGATAAATTTTGCTAAATAGTCATCAAATGTCTCCATCTCTGATTGTTTCAGCCTCAATAATTCTGCTTCCTTTTCATCTCTGACTGAGCAGGGAAAGTACTTCTCGTTGAATTTTTCTTAGAACAACTCCCAAGTGATTGGAGTGCCCCTAGCCTTCAACACCATTTCAATGTTTTTCCACCATCGATCAGCATCCCCTTCCAAAATTATAAAAGAAAGTAAGGATTCAAAAATACCTAACAGTCCATCAAGTGCATATAAAATAAATTAACCCCGGTTACCTCAACTCCAAGCTTAATCTTGACAACTTTAGAAGCCAAAAGTACAATTTAAAATTCTAAATCACATACACCAATCTACACAATAATGTAGACACAAATTTATTACACAATTTACATAATTAATTTAAAATTTTTGCATTAATTACCCAAAAATACAATTTCATATTCATATATTAATCATTTTTTGTTACTTAAATTTCACACTTTTCATAACTCTAATAATTTATATAAATCATAATTTAACACCAAATTCATATTATTGTACAAAATCCCCAATTTAAAATTTATATTTCCATCGAAAAATTGTTATTTAATAAATCTTACATTTTTCCAATATCTAAATTGTTGTAAGTACTAATACTATTCTTAATAACTCACATAAATTATTTAATAACATTTTAATTAATCAAACAGTTCAAAATGAAAATTGTTAAATCTATTTTTATAACAAATTATTATAAAATAATAAAATGGCCTCTTCCAAAATAAATTCATGTATAGTTATCCATTTAAAATCCCTCTACATTACTATAGACTTACATTATCAAAACTCAACTTTTCAAAATACTATCTTCAAAAATTTCTTCTAGTTAGAATAAAAGTAACACCATCATAAAGATAAAAATACGTAGAACAAATTTTATAAAAAAAACGTATTGAAAAGAAGAGATTTTAGTTACCTAAATTATCCCAATGAAATGAACTAAAAGACGTACTTCCTTCACTTCTCCGAAGACGGATGAAAATAAAGAGAAAAAGGGAGTGCATGCGGTATTTATACCTCTCCCTTCTGCACCATCTTCGAATGCATGCGCGCGCATCTCTCTCTCTCTTTTTTCTTCCTTCTCATTTATTTCTCTTGACTTTCCTCCTCTCTCTTTTTCATTTTTTCTTCTTTCATTTAATTCTCTCTTCCTCACTTTCTTCCATTTCTTTCCTCATCCGTCGAACACTTTGTCCCCTCCTCTTTTCTTTTTTTTTTCCTGCTTTCCTTCCTTTTGTTTTCTTCTTCTTTTCTCATTCTCTTCTTTTGTGTTTTTTTAAAGATGTTAAACCTCTCGTGCTCATAAATCCTAATATTTATAGACTTCATAGAGAGCTTCTATAATCTGTGATTAATCTTTAATTATTCTTGAAAATTCGAATCCATATCTCAAAATATATTCAAAATTAATCTTTATTAAGCTTAAAATTCAAATTTCAAAAAGATATTCAAAGATATTCAAGATTAATTTTTATCAATCTTGAAATTTGAATTTTTAAAAGGATATTCAAGATTAATCTTTATTAATCTTGAAATTCCAATTTCAAAAGATGTCCAAGATCAATCTTTATTAATCTTGAAATTCAAAATTCAAAAGATATTTACGATGAATCTTTATTAATCTTGAAATTTGAAATTTGAAATTCAAATTTTGTAATTTTGGTTTGGGTTAATCTGGTTTGATCAAATCATATCCATATAATGAATCCAAATAGTGAGCAAACGAATTTAATTTATCTTTACAAATCAAATATGAATATTAATGTTAGTTATTTAATTTATCAAATAAATTAAATACTAACTTATAATATTATTGTCATTTCAAATTTATGTATATATATAAAATTTGAATAAACCCTAGATTTTAAAGCTCATGTTAAGCTACTTTTGCGTGCGACCCTGTAGGCCCATATGAAGTTCGCAGTGGGCTAAACTCAACATTAGCTTACAATTCGCAAGCGGTCTTTAGCAAGATATTACGACTACCTGAATCATATGGGGATCGTTAACACCACGCAACCTTTCATGCAATCACATCACGTCCCTTTTGTCACACAATATCTCGGTCAAGGATAAGGCATGGATATCGTCATCCTCATATTTCTGACCATTACTTTCTCGATCCCTGAGTAGTCTGATTAAGAAAATAAAAACTCCTTTTTATTACAGTATGGCCATACATTTCTCAGACCCACTCACCGAGGGGCTCAGTAATACCTCCCAACTAATGTGAGGGACAAATCCCATCTTGATCACTCACATTCTTCTAATAAAAAACCCATAAGCTCGATTATAGCCTTTATCCTCACTCGGTCAAATGTGACTTTTAACTAAGTCAAAACTTAGCGACTCTCATATAGATGATCTTAGGTCAAAGAGTATTATAACGTGATTACATATGAGATAAACTAATAAGTTAATCCATGCAGCTTTCTCATAGCAGGTCGGTCCAGCATCTTGTACTCTTACATGTGCCTATGACTTTACTCGTATCTTCATACTTCATCAAAGTCATAATGGTCTTACTTTATTTATACTCCCGCATAGACAATCAACTAGGGACATTTAAGACAATATTCATAATTTTTCTATGGATGCAGTTATCATAATAAACATGTGAAACATATGATAATTAAATGGAGAGAATACATTAAAATAATCAATGTGTGAGGTACAATGATGGGCCCCTAAGGTACAATTTTCAACAGTGCAGTAGACCACCCCTTCATAAACGTTATTAATACGAGGTGCGTTTGGATGCAGTATGAAATACTTTTACGTAAGCTAAGATAAATATGTATAGAAAATTATCTCGTTTTAGAGAAAAACACTGTTGAACGTGTATTTAAACTCTCCATAAATTCAGCTAAACGGGGCAAAGATTAAGAAATTTCTTCATAGAGATTAGCAAGTTTATTTGTAAGACAGATCCCGATAGCATTTAGAATATGCTAACTCTTTGACTAAATTATCTCATAGTATGCATAAACCCTTTTTTATCTTTCGTCAACTTCCATCTTCAAGGTTAGGGGTGGATGTGATGGAGGGATTAACTTTGTATAGCTTTGTAAGCCCTTATTTTATAGAATGAATGCATGTAATGAATTATATTTAAGTATTTTTTTAATTAAGACTGTTGGTTTAAATGTTTACGATGGGTCAACTTGTGATGAATTATACTCAAGTATTAAAAATAAGAGCTGATTTTAGGGTTTGGTGTTGGTATTAAAAATCTAGTATGTCTCCTATGTTTATCAAATTGCCTCTATTCAAAATCCCTCATTAATAGTAGCAATCAAATTCAGACAAAGTGGACTGCTATGTATCTTATATTTAAGATCAGATCCACCCCCAAATAGCTGAGAACTCTCTGTTTTTGTGCTTCTTCAAAACAACATGATAGGCAGAGATGGTAGATTCAAGCATCTCTACTCATATTTGAAAGATTACAACTTACAAGAGAAAATTCTGGAAATTTGAATCAAATTGCTAACTGACAAACAAGGATGCTCCATAAGCATCATAAAAAGAAGAACAAAAGGAGCAAACAATGGGAGCAACAAAAAAAAAAAAGTAAAATCACCATATGACGGCAAGAATTCTTCGTTTAGAACAACCCCCAAAGAGTTAGCTGAACAGGAAAACAAAGATGAAAACAAAGCTTCCTACAGAAAGAGTTAAACTTGGGGCCCAAAAACATGGGAATTGTAATAATGAAGTTGCAGAGTTGCGAATGGGATTAGGACGACGGTTAATATTCGCACCGCCAGAACCAGAAGGTGCTCCCCTGCCTCCGCCTCCATGTGGTTTTCGTAGAGTCACAGATATCTCATTTTTCCTTTCCCCACCTTTCTCTCCCAACCTCTCCTCCTCCTCCATGCTTCCATACCATAATCTCTCTGTCATTGAACAGTGAAACAAATCACAAATTCAGGAAACAAACGAACAAACAATAAAGGCTTGTCAGTGGTTGAAGAGCTAGAAGAAATCTTACCCAGAAATTTCTGATGCTTCTGTACATCATTGCTATGGTTTAAAGCTCTGCTTTCTGAAGTTGAAATGTTGGGTTGAGCGCATGGAATCAGAAGAAACAGCACAAGAATTGTTGGCACCATCATTATTAGGGTCTGAGGGGGAAATTGGGAATGGTTGCCTCTGCATAAATAGCTCCCATTTTTTCCTTTGAACGGATCAGAAAGGCTGGCTGGCTCAGGTAAGGTGAGAGTGACTTGATTGATTCTTCCGGAAATGACGAGGATTTATATATGTCAAGAAAATAGTTTTCATTTTAAAATTATTAGCAGTGTATTGATATTAAGTTTTTGCCTTTCTATATGCTTAAATGATTTGGTTCTCGGCTCAAATCATATCCATATACTTGAAGAAAGTATTTATAGAGGTATTTATACATCATCTATCAATAAACTTATCACATCTATAATGCGAATTTAATTTATACATAAATCTTGTTTGGGAATTTCATTCCCCCAATAATGCATACAAGCTGAGATAAAACCATTTTGAAATCCATAAAAATCATTTTAAAATTTGCAAAACCATCCGAAAATTCATAAACTCCTTTTTCCCAACAGAGTTCCCAAACACACATAATTTCGAGGTTTTAAAATGATTTTTACGAATTTCAAGATGGTTTTACAGATTTCAAGATGGTTTTTATGGATTTCGAGATGGTTTTATCGATTTCGAGATGATTTTATCTCAATTTACGTATACCGTTAGAGAAACAGTATTCTCAAACAATCACATTATTATTTACCAACCAGCTTATGCTGGTTTTTTCACATATCAACAAAATGTTCAGACATATGTAGAGAATAATACAGAATAAAAGGGATGGGGACAAGTGTGGAGTAAAGTAGATGTTTGAAAGAGACTTCATGGGAGCATTGGATGCCTTTAGAAAGAAGTTTAATGTTTAGAAGTCATCGACTAATAGGGCAACTCATAAGAAAGAGAGACTGTGATTGGCACAGCTTATGGAATAAAGATGGGACTCTGTAGAAAATAAAAAGAACTTTTTTTTTTTTTTGGTTATTTTCATGACAGAATTGATGCTCTTACCACTTGACACAGATTTTGCACTGTTAAGATATCGGACGTTGGTGATTGTCGCTTTCTGGAATCTTTGTTGGGCATTTTACAAAAATTAAGATAATCAAGAGATTATTATTAAGGAAAGAACTTAAGGTGAAATTGGTTATATCAATAGATTAATATTTCGGTTAGCGCTAGAAAATATTTTTCCAACGTAATTGATAGTTCAAAACGTAAGTGTGTAAAGGGAGTTTTATCTTAAATTATGTAAACCTAATTTTTCAACGCTTCAACAAGCATGCAAATTTATAAGTGAATTTAAAAGTGTATATGGACATTTTAAGAATTAAAAATAATAAGTATAGTAACCCAAGTTTTTTTTTCCTAATTAAATGTTCTCCTGTATAGGTAATATTTTTTTTTGAAAGTTATGTTATACAGTTGAATAAAAAGTATTTGTTTTAATTTTAAAATAGTTATGTGCAACGATTAATTAAATTTTATCCATGATTTTCTTTTGTTAAACAGAACTATAAAATCTCTAAACTTTTGACAAATTAAAGCGTGATTGATTTTCGATTTTGTGGACATAAAATTTAGTTAAAAAGTGTCAAGTGGCCCAGTTGAGGAAACTGAAATAAAGTCTTTGTTTCTTGACGAATCTAGAAAAAGGAGAACATTGTTTGAGCCTTTGATGTTTCAAGTCGCAAATTCCTAAGCGAACAGAAAGCGATGGCGCAGTGTTGTAAGTGGGAACGACTTTTTCAAGATGGTTTATTGTATATGAAGTAAATATGTTATATAAGTTTTGTTTCACTTTTCATAAATACATTTTTATAAACGCTATGGTTGACATAATTAATATTCAATAAATAAAAGAGAGTTGTTGTTTTTGGTTTGTTAATGAGATAAAATTATACTATATGTGCTTCTTGATATAATAAGCAGTTGATTTTATTTGAAAGATTAATAAATTGCTTTTAACTTTTACTATATGAAATTTTTTAAATTAATTTACCCCCTTACAAAATGATGTATCATATCTTATCTTTAATATAAATGTCATTTGATTTTTATCATAGATTAATCTCACTCTTTTTTAACTCTTACATTAAACACAAGAGGAAGGAGCATGTGACAACATAGATTTGGACATAACAAATCTCCCTTGACATATATAATAGATAGTTTTGTTTTGTTTTCTTTTTTTTTTAATTAACAACACAAAGAACAAAATAAACCAACCAATAAAAAATCCAAATTAAACAAGTTACACAGCTTCAACCATGCCAAGTGCCACCATAGAAAAAGTAATTAAAAAAGTAATTAAATAGTGAGAAGATGTCCAACTTACTGTCTCAGTAAAGCAGCACCTGATCCATAAATGCCTGCAAATAAAGATAGCCAAGCGTATTGTGTAAAATTTATTCTGAAAGTCTTTGTTCAAGAGTATTGTTATCCCGAAATGGAAAATGGAAAACTCAAGATGGTGGAGTATTTGTCTCAAATGAAGTCTCTTTCTAACAAACTCATCCTTGCGGGTAGCCAGGATTTTATTCCTCAAGAATCCATTCTTTATATTTCTCATAACTTACAATGGAATTTGAGTTACATGTTGAAGTTAATCTTCAAGTCATGACCCGAAACCCTTACGTTGCGACCTGAGACTCTACATTTTCATGAATGATCTCAGTATACTTTAAATTCAAGGATTAGCTTTTATTAAGTGTTGTTATGGTTAATTGAGGATCAAAGTCTAACATTGGGATAGGAAAGGTGTTAAGAATTTTTGGAGTACTCTGTAGTTAAGTGTTAAGAATGGCTCTAAAGAGATGAAATAGAGTGTTCGAAGTGAATGTCTCTCTGTGTCATTCGCTACATCGAAGAGTGATCTACACGAATGATGCAGGGCAAAGGCTGTGCTCTTGTCATTCACCACCTGCAAATGGTGCTTTTTGCTACGACTAACGGTAGTGATCTATCAATAAGTGGCCTATTTATACATTTGAGAAGTCTTGAGTTTTTTAATTGGGCTAAGTTCTTGTCTAATGTTTCAACCTTTGGAGTTTGAGAAGCCTTGCTAAGCCTAAGAATACTTGAGTAAGTATTTCTCATCCTCTTTTACTCTTCTTCTCTTAGATTATCTTGCTTTTTAGAAGCTGAAAATTAGACTTTCATATAAATTTAGAAATGGGTTGAGTTTTGACAGATTAAAATGAATTTGCATGAGTTGTAAGGCTTACAAGGGATTTAATCGATTTAGTTTTGTGATATTTTAGGTTATATGCGATTTTGAGTTAGGGTTTGCCAATTTTTGATAATGTGATGTTTAGGAATGAGTTTTATAGGTTGGGTTATATTGTTGTGAGTTAAATTAGAGATTTAATCAGTTTAGATTGTTGAATTAGCGTTTTGAGTTGAGGTTAGGGTTTTGTGGTACCAGAGATTATGAAGATGTTTTAATGCCTCTATTTTGTTTGATTAGTCACTTAATTAGTTATGAGATTAATACGTGGTTATACATGTGTATTGATGTTAATTAGATTTATTTTAAGCTTGTGGTAGTAGCTCCTTACCTTGATCTTGTGGTTGTGAGTTGCCAAGTAAAAAGATAGTCATTTTTCACTTGTTATGCATGCTCGAGATTTGTTTATTAGTAAAGGACTCACCTTTCTAAAGGTGAAACTACCCGTTGTGCATGGCATTGTTGTGATGATAAACTATTGTGAAAATGATGACTAAAGATGTGGAAATTCTAATACCATGGTAATTATGAATATTCTTACATTGTATTTGAAACCTCATATTAGCTTGAAATGTGAATACTGATATGAAATTTTGATAAGTGGAATATATTCATGTGTTGATGAACTATATGTATAATGTGATCAGAGTTATTGTTTATGTTTAACAAATTAGTGGTTAGCATTAATTTGCATAAAAAGGAGATAATAATGAATGAACTTCAACAATACTCTTGTTGGTCCTAGGGCCACTTGTGTATTAAGAGCCCATGACACCCTGTGGATTTGAGGGGAGAACCCATGATCCGGGTTTGTACTCTATAGATTTTAGGTGATCCACATCACTTGAATGATGAACTTCTTGAGTAGCTACCAGTGATTTAGGAAAGCGGTAGCCCATGAGCTCAATCAGCAGGAGCTATAAAGGAGAATCAAATTGTATGGTAAAGTGGCAAGCGCACCAATGGGCGTTTGGTAGGGTTGGCAAGGGCTACTACCAACATTCCTCAAGGCGAGGGTTCAAACTCTGGGAAGTGACAGTCGCGATAATTAAAGCAACCTCAAAGAGGTTGTTTCATCGGTACCTCGCTACCACCGTAAGGTCTCCTCGCGGGGGTCCGGATTAGTTTGAGGCGGGCAATGAATCCAAGATACCCCAGGATACTGGATGGTTTATACCAAAAAAAAAAGTGGCAAGTGCGATAATGTATTTATGCGATTTTGATGGCCTTGATGGCTTATTGATTAATATGCTGAGATGATTTACTTGTGGATGAGATTATAAAGATGAAGTCACTTCTTGAGAAATGATAATAATCTTTGAAAATCATACTTTTGTACAAATTATACCTTGTGAAATATTGTTGAAATGACTTAATGGAAATCTTATAACTGTTTATATTCTTTACAGCACTCGTTTGCATGTCTATAGGGTAGGATTGCTGGTTACTATGATTTTGAGAAATGCCCTTGAAGGTTGAGCAATTTCGTCTAACCATGAATTTGGGTGTATTTCCCATTTGGCCCTTGTCTTTTGTATCATGGGTACCTTAATTTGCAACTCAATCTCTGTTAAAACCATGGCTAAAATTTTAAACGGCTAAGTAACCATTTTAGGAAGAACAGTATATAAGCACTCCTCCCTTCAATTCATGTGCAGCTCTAGTGCCTCGTCCTTTATTTTAATTTTACTCTTTTAACTTTATTAGCTCCCTCAACTTTGTTCTGTTAATACTTTTAACCATTGTGTAGAAAATCAATATTAACAAAGTAAAATTAAAAGATTTAGCCGTATTAAAAAATTTAAAAGATTCATGGTAGAGAAAAGCACACATACTAAAAATAAACAAAAAAACCAAACAACGGTTGGATATAATAAAAGAGCTAATAAGATTTGAATACTCATTCATAGTTTTATGTATTTAATACCCGATATCACTTTGAACAGAAAGGACACGTGCTTAGCAAACAATAAAATCAAAAATCAGAGTTGAAGAGCCTAAAATATTTTTGCCACAAATTTGATAATCCATCCTTATTGTTCCCTCTAGTAATCATTATAAAATCTTAAAACAGAATTGGATAGCCTGACATATTAAGCTTCTTTACATTGCAATGATAAGGAAAAAAATGCCTGATAAAGATGAAGATGAAATGGCTGGTAGCAAGATACTTCTTTCAAGTGATGTTCAGTGATGAATTTTGCACATACCTAGCCTTGTGTAGTAAAATAACCATTATTTCAAAGACGACTTATATGAACGAGGCCACGCCATTTAATAATCACCTGAATTGGATACACTAAACACTAAGATTAGTAAACAAGCTCCCTCAAACTTCTAAGGACTTCTGTTTCCGATATATAAAATGGAAACTGAAATAATATGAAACATGTCTAGATGGGGAAAGGAGCTGCATGCCTTGAATAAAACATGCCTGATATTATTGGCAATGACAATAATCCCTCTTCCACAAATTCCATTTAAAAACACGAGAATACCCCTCAGGCTTTGATATGCCACTTCAAGATTTTAATTAGAAGAAACATTCTTTGAGGCCAACTCATTTTTTAAGCAGCCTTTTGTGCCTTATTAGGAAGAACATTATCCGGTAGAATAAGCTCTGGGGGGACTTCACGAACAACCCCAAGCATCGCATCGTACTCTTCATCTTTGTGTGCAAATTTCTTCCTCAGCACTTTTTCAAACTCGATTTCATCAAAAGACTTGGCATTCTCAGCTGCATGAACCTGTGCGAGGTTTGTATAATTGGTCGCTGATTGCGAGATAAATGCTATTTCTTCATTGGTGAGCTTCCTCAGGAACTTTGCTGGATTGCCTCCCCACACCTGCACCAAACGCAAGCTTGTGCTAAAGAAAGAACCCTAACTGAGCATTTATTTTCATCCCACAACACATAATGACTTTTTATTTTGACCTGACACAACACATGTTGATGACTCATGGATAAATCCCTGTAATTAGATGATTTTCTCTGTCTAATTTTGAGCTATTAACCTGAATGTTGAGCTAGAATGTGCTTGTCAGATAAGTTTAATCCCTGCATAGATCTTGGGAAATTTACTCATGTCTAAAGGCCAATATATTTCAAACAGAACCACAAGCACTTGTTGGGATAATATCATCATGTACAAAAAGTCTTTCACACTATCTAACCTCGTAATAATGCTGCACAAGGCATCTAAATGACTTCTACAAAGTTAACAATAAAATGAAAATATTGATGGGAGATTTACTGTGTGGTCCCACATAGTGAAGATATTTAGCAAATGGTCCCAAATTTTAAAATATTTAAAAAAATGGTCCCATTGACAACACGAGGTGTTGTTAATGCAGCGCATGGTGTTGTCACTTGACAATCCCTGACAACACCATGTGCTGTATTTGTGTTGTCAATTGGACCATTTTTTAAATATTTTAAAATTTATGACCATTTGATAAATAAGTCCCTTATTTGGGATTCAACAGTAAATCTCCCAATATTGATATATCTACTTTTAACTTGGAAACGCTTATACAAAGTTAAATTGAAAACATGACATTGTAACTAACAATATTTCTAAAACCAGATTGATTCTTGAATCCATGAAGGCTCTCTGCTTCAAAAACTTATTGAACTAACGCTACCATAGAAAAGTTAGCTTCTAGAGGTCATGCTTCCCATGGTTAGTACTACGCTGTAGACCAAGACAATAAATTAAAAAAAAATTGCAAGAACAATGAAGGAGAAGGAAGCAAGAGTTCCCTATATATTCGTTCCATGAATAGGAAACAAGTTTTAGATAAAAGGAAAATGATGTGATTACTGACAGCAAGCATACCTCTCCGAAGGGGATCCTAGTATTTTGTCTCACAAGGGCTCCAGCAGCAACCATAGCATTTTTCTCAACAACGACACCATCAAGTAGAGTTGCACCCATTCCAACAAAAGCCTCATCCTCAACAGTACAGCCATGTAAAACTGCACTATGACCTGCTCAGTGGAAAGTACAAAATCTAGTTACAATATAGTAGAATCTCTGATCATCCATGGCAGAAAACAATTACCCACCAACAGTAACATTGTCCCCAATAATAGTTGGCAACACCTTCCCACTTAAATTTGACTTTGCAACATGGACCAAAGAGTTATCCTGTATGTTAGTCCCACTTCCAACACTGATGCTGTTCACATCACCTGATCATGTAGTGAAAATTGAACATTAACAACATATGTATCTACAAAACAGAGCCCTAACAGAATTTCATGATTAGATTTCCATTAGATAATCAAAGATACACAGCTTCCAAATATATGAAAGCTGCTGAATTAGAATTTTGATTTTAGCAGAAAGGTTAAATGAAATTGATGATCAATGTTGAAAAGATTGTAGAAGCGTTTAATGCATGAAATCTTCAGAATGCTTTTATTTTCCAATGATCAATCGCTTACCTCTCAAGACACATCCATACCAAATTGATGATCCTCTTCCAACTTCAACATCTCCAATAATGGACGCACTTGGGGCAACAAAGGCCTCCTTATCAATTACAGGAGCCTTATCAAATATGTTCATCAGAGTTCGATGCCTAGAAACTAAACACAGGAAAGAATAGGATCACTTTACATGTTTCATGGTAAAATGAAAAACTGGTGAAGGAAATGAAAACCACAAACACAGACCATAAAAGAAGGTGCTTGTACACAACCAAAAGAAAAGGCAAATCACTTCATTTTCTTAAAATTTCTTTCAATTTCATGAAGCAAAAACAATTAAATGAGGGGGAAAAGGTATTCACATGAACAAAATATGAGGAAAAATTAACAAATTAAGAAAACTAAAAAGTCCAAACAAGATAATGTATTGCTGGGTGGTGGTTAATCAAAGGTGAGAAAAATCTCATAACTAGCATGTCCTAATCTAGTATTGCTGGGTTCATGCCAATCAGCTTCGTGCATTTGGTGCAGTTACCCGGAGGAAACTGCCCCCCATGTGCTCCATGACTGCCCGCAGATCAAAGCATTGTGGGGTTCAGTGCTTAAACCTTCGTTTGTCCCAAGGTTCTTTGCTTGTAACCTTTGGCAATGGATTCACTTAAATCTGAATAAAGCAGTGGGCTTGGGAGAGGATGACTGGAAGGAGAGATTTGGAATACTTTGTTGGCAATTGTGGAAAAGAAGAAATGAATGAGTCTTTGAAAACATCATTACAAGTCCCCAACAGGTGCTATGGAGGGCTAACGATGTTCTATCTAACCTGGTCAATGCTCGAGCTGCGCTGAAGGACACTCCGGTTGGAGATGCTACAGGGAGGGCATGAACGCAGGAACTTACACTATAAGATGGATGGGTAGCTGTGCACGTGGATGGAGCAGCGAGCTTGACGAATGGAAGAGCCAGTTGTGGGGGGTACATTCAGAATCACCAAGGAGATATGAAGGATACATATATGCTTCATATAGGAAAAGGAGATGGTCTATTTGCATAGTTGTGGGCATATATGTTGGGTATGCGTAGAGCTTGGGATGAAGGATTCAGGAAGGTCCGAATACTCAGTGATTGTAAGGAAACATTAAAGCTCATTTCCCAGGAGATGATGAGATACATGAATACTGTGAACTGATCCGAGACTGTCACAGTTTGCTACAAAGGGAATGGACGGTTGAACTAGCTGATTGCAGGGGCCAGATAAATGGGGTAGCAGATAGCCTTGCTAAACGTGCTCTATCCATGCCACCAGGACTCCATTTCATGTCGTTAGATGATCTCATCTTATTTCTAGTGGCTTCGAGTAGTACATGAGAAGCTGTATTTTATGTTTTGCTTCTTAAAAAAAAAACATTGATATTCATCAAACCTTTCTCCTCTCACGAGTAAATTTAGTTTTAAAGCACTATAAGTCTGTGGACACAATTTTATATGTGAAAGAAAAGAATGTTAAAACAAACTATTGTCAATCATCAATATCCATCACATAATCTCAGTCATGGAACCTAACTGGAAACTTCCGATGCCAGAAAAAAAAAATCCTTTGATGACCGGTCATAATCTCAGTCATGTACTCATTATAAAAAATTGTATCCAGTATGATGACCAAGAAGCTCACTCGCGTCTCAATGTGTTAGGAGACATAGAAAGTACTAGCGTTGACAATTCTACAAAACGACACTATGATAATATATTGTCTTATATTTAGAATTTAGAATGAAAGCTCATCACATATTTAGAATTTAGGATGAAAGCTCATCATCCTTGCAAGGTGTATTCAGCTAAGCAATTCCAAATGTAACTCAACTGGTATTAATCAATGACAGCAATAATCAAGTTTGACGCTGACAAAAAAGAGATAGCCTTTTTTTATAAAATCAACCTTGAAAGGGGGATCATGGATTTTCCGATTCATGAACGAATTGAATATGAAATTGCATCTAAAATCTCAAAATGAGAGGATTAAAGAAGAGCTTACGCTGTTCTTGGAAGTAGTAGTTTCCCTGGAGGCGACAACCGAGCCGATCAATAGCCTGCCCAGTCTCACGAATCCAGAACCCTACGGTGTATATGGCTTTCCCAAGAGTTCCCATGTGAAATTTCCACTGTTAGCTTCCAGTGGAGTCGCCGTGGGGTAAAAGCTTCTGCAAGCTCAAGCTACGTTCGCGTTCGGCGGGTTCGATGCGTAACCAGAGAAGGAAATGGAGGAGAGCATCAAGGGCCAGAAGCCTTCAAGCTGGTTCCAGTGGTAGGGTAGTATATTCTGCATAATGGAGAGGGTGAAACGGGGATTCAAAGTTGGTAAATTCCCGAAGAGCTCCTGTTCTGTGTCAAAGTAATTCTATGTAAAAAAAAAAAGAAAGCAATTCAAATATGAAAGGGATAATTTCATAATTATGACAAGACCTTTTTTAAAATAATTTAAAATTTTGAAATCTTTTTTACAGTGCCCGTTTACATAACCAACGGCAGAACTTCTTGATGGAATGTCTTCTGAAAAAAGGATTTTAGGTAAAAATTAGAAGATGTGATATAATTTATATTTATATAAATGATGATAAAAGTGATTTTTATGAAAAGAAAGATTTATTTAAATAAATGTGTGAAATGTAAGTTTTAATGGAAAATAATTTAAAAGAACATAAATCTCATTAAATAACATATATTTATATATATTGTTTTATATAATAATACATATAAATATTTCATAATATATGTTATAATTAAATAATTTATTTAAATTTTGTAATTTCCCTAAAATGTCAATCGTTTCTTATATTATTAATACCCTTTTGACTCTCTTTCTTCTTCTTCTTTTTTCTTTTTATACATTTTCTCTCTTTCTTTTGGCCTAAAAACTACTTCTCCCTCATTTTGTCTAAAACTAAGGGTAAGTAAAACAACCCGTGACTCGTTGACCCATTTGCGACTCGTAAAAAGATACCCGTTTAAAACCATTCAAATTGGACTCATGACGGACGGGTCCAAATCGTGTGGAGTGGACCTTATAGGGGTGGGGCACGGGTCCACCCACTGGTGGCCCGTGATCGCCCGTTAACCCGTTTCAAAATAAAAAAAAAGTTTGATTGTTTTGTAGAAGAAGCTATTTGTTTATGTTTCAAAGTTTGTCCTGTGTTCCTTTTAATAAATATATATAATTATATATATATATAAGAAAGGGAAAATTGATTATGAGATTGACAAAATGATCTCATAAGGGATGAACGATGATAATAGTCAAATGCTAAAACTTTTGTTGGAAAAATTATTAAATATTATGAGGTTATTCTTAATTATATATATAGAGGGACTTGATTTGTATTTCTTGTTATTTTACAGGATTTAGAGCAAGGTTCAATGTCTGAATTTTCTTGTTTCATATCTTTAAGCAATAAGGTTTAGCTATAGGGATATATGTGACCTAGCGGGAAGAAGTGTATAACATAAAAGAAAGGTTTTGTATATTATTAATGAAAATAGGATATTTGGGACATATTTGTGTGAAATTTAGAGAAGGGTTCTCACAGATTTAGGCCTTTACGATTGGCCTGCCATAAATTTCTCTGTTACAAAATATTTAGTGATAGAATTTCACAATTTTTTTCACAATATAAACTGTTTTAGTTCTTTCTAAAATTGAAAAATCAAAATTATGCTAAGTATGATTATTTTTTTTTACAACTATACAAATATGTTTCCTTAGGCTTCTCGATGTGTTTGTTAGTGTTCTTCATACTTCTTCCAATTTTTGGTGGTAAGTCCGTCGCAACATGAAGGAGCCCTCAAAGTGTTCATGCTGTAATGGTTTGCTGTAAGAAGTGTGTATCTTGTCTCGCTATAAATCCTAATATCATGTTTGTGTGTTGGATATATGTGAATACTTTTCTGGGGTCATGTTATGTAATAATTTATCAAGTAAAGATCAAGGGTTTGTTTGAAAGCTAGTTGTAAAACCTAAATTTTGATTCAAAACCTAGTGCTGCATTTGCAATATTGGAAATGAGGTGATGGAATTGGAATTTTGGTAGGAAGTGAAAAATTGTGTTGTTTGGTTTGTGAGAAGTCACTTCCATAGAAATGGAAATGAGTTCTATGGAAGTGATCTAAGTTCCATGCTATACCCTGTGGAACTAAACTCACTTCCATGGAAGTGAAAGTATAGGACTATTATGCCCTCCTCCTGCATCTCTCCACTCATTGACTCAAACGGTGATGACATCGGCTTTTGTCAACGACTCAGATGGCAACAACATCGCTTTGATCTGGGTCGATGGAAGCTTCTTCTTCGTCTTCGATATGGGTCGATCTGGGTTGATGGAAGCTTCTTCTCCATCTTCGATCTGGCTTCGCTGATGCTTGGCAGTGATGCTTCTCCGTCGACGGCATCGTTGGATGGAGTTTAAAGCTTATTCTCCGTCGATTCAGGTTGCTTGGCAGTGATGCTTTTTCTCCGTCAACTGCTTACGTGGCTTCTCTGACAACAACGCGATCTCTAGCTTCTCCGTCGAGTGGAGGGATTTTTTTTTTTGGAAGGAGGGATTTTTTTGGTAGAAGGTATATTAGTCTTTTCTACTATAAATATAAATATTAAATTAAAATAATACCCCACTTCTCCCAACCTACCAAACATACTTTTAATCTCAGTTCCACTTCCAATTCCATTAAAAACAGTTCCGCGTACCAAACGGGGCATATGTTTTGTCCAAGTACAAAAATTTTTCTGAAAAACTATTTTGGTTACAAAACTTCGGTTTAAAACATAGGTTTTCTCTTTTCTCTTTTCTCCTACTTTTTTCTCTTTCCTCTTTCTTATTTTTTTCCTTCTTTCTCGTTCCTCTTTTCTACTTTCTCTTTCTTCTCTTTCTCCTTTCCTCTTTTCTCTTTCATGCTTTTCATTCTTTCTCTTTCCTCTTTCCTACCTACTTATTGTCTCAGAATCCGTAAAAGCTAATAAATTCTCAAACATAAATCACTTTTCAAAACCTAGGTTTTGCCTTGGAATCTGTAAAAGCTATATTCCAAAATCTATTCTCCAAAACTTAAATTTTACCTCAGAATCTATTAAAACTATTCTGAAAAGGGTTTCCAAACAAGCCCTAAGACTTTTACGAGAG